>CABFVX010002407.1:42154-116052 GCA_902151425.1 Timema shepardi
TTTCAAGTTTTACCAGGAAGGTCTTCCAAACAGTTGTGCTCCTTATCCAAGTGTTGAGGAGGGGAATGCAATCTTCTTACAAAGTTCTGATGGGGGGGCTCTTCTCCATTCTGATATGAAGCTACCGGGGTTTACAAACTCTGGGATTGAAAAATATATATATAAACGAGTATTCCAACCATCTCTTAAGAAGGGGTTTCTCTTCTTATTACTTAAAATGGATATCATGGTAAAATAAAATTAGGGAAGGGGTGATTCACCTTCTCTTCTGTCATGGGTGGTTTGGAAGGGAATAAAATTGGTTACTAATTAGATGCCCCCTTTATAAACATGAATAATATCACACCCATGAATTCAATGCCGTTATTTAAGGGTGTTTGTGTGGTCAAACACATCACATCACTTTCAGTTGACAAATATAGTTATAGATCTAGGATATATAATCTAATTTTCACAAATACAAACTTACATTTTGTGGTCAAGGTTGATAACACTAAATAAGTAGTATTTAAAATATATTGATAATATATATCAAAGATGTGAGCTGTAAATTACATGACTTGACTTCTGAATACGTTAAAGTAAATATAATAAACTTTATATCAGCCGTATAAGACTTTTTCGATGAAAATTGAGCTATAGCTTAGTGATTTTAATTTCAAAGTATAGTGTACTATTATTATTGAATTATTACGTTTCACACTACTTAATTTAAGAGTTATTAATGACAAAGATGGCCAAGACGTTAACATTTTTTTAATTTTGAGGAAATATTACTTATAGTTAGTTTATAAAAAAAACTATTTTTGAAAAAAAATTAAAGCTATAGTACACTATATGACAAGGTTTTTATGATCGTGTCGTGTCATCTATTTAAATCATAATCCTCCTAACATTTCCCAGAGTGCAATATATTAAACAATTACTGAAAATATCCCCCCCTCCAGTCTACCAATCACATATTGTTACGACACCACTGTTCTTAGCTTAGCCACCAAATTTCATCATTTTCATCTCATTAATTAAATAATAATTTGAGGGAACACATACGTATTACTTTTGAATTAAGACTTGGTTAACTTTTTTCAACCAATATGTACTTAAATTACAAAATATATTTAAACGTAAATACGTTAAGAGAACAACTTAAATCACTTAAAGTGGATCACCACGATTACTTTAATTTAACACTTAGGACTGACTATGTTGCCAAAGGGGAACGTCAACATTTTAAAGAGATCAAACAAATTATAAGTAAGGAACTTTAAACTCGTGTGTATGTAATAATCTGGAGTGAGAAAAAATTAACCTCAAATTTATTTCTCTTTAAACTTCATAAGTGAGAGATCATTTTATCTGCAGCTCTAACAAGGAGGAAATTATGTATTTACATTGGGTTAACTAGAAAGAAGGTTATAAGGGTGAACACGCGAAGTAGGGCTCATTTCAAATAAAAAATAAGAGGTAAAGAAGATAGAAATTCAGACGACAGTTAAATATACATTCCTCAAAATTGATGTTGACATGAAATAATGTCGGGTATAACTTTATCTTTCCAGCGTAGGTGGGGCCCGCAGGCAAAATTTGAAGCTCGTCTTGTCATGACGGAAAGACTAAGGTGTGAATCCCTGCTGGTTATATAGAAGGTGCTCTTCCTAAATTCTTTCCTACTCCTTTCATAATAGTTATGGTAGACTTCCTCAAAAATATCAACCTTCACATATTTAAATCAGTAGAGTAATTAAATGGGGATAGCCCGGATGGGTAGTAAGTCACTGTGGAAAAAAAGTATTTTTCTTAGTTTAATTTGTATGGGAAGTTTGCTTTGGAAAAGAAAGGTTACATAAATTAAAGTGTGGTAAATTTTAAATATTAGAGATTATATAAAAAGGCCATAAATATATCATAAAACAATTCTCTCTTCAAGGAAAAAAAAATCGTTTCGCACGATGGTCATGAAGTCTAAGATGTCAAACTTTCACATATTGGATTGCCATTAATGTGAAAGTTGAAGAAATCTTGGCTGGATTCACTAGGGGTAATTTTCTTCATATTAATTATAGCTTTGACCCACTTCGGTGGCTGCGTGTTCTAACGCCCTAATCTCGGGTTGGACTAGACTGTCTAAGATGGGAAGATTGGGGTTCGATCCCGGTTGGTGCACTGAAGGTATTTTCCTCAATGGTTTTCCATTCTCTCTTAACGTCAATGCGGGTGCATTTTCTCTAAATTAAGATTTTCTAATCCAGAAACCATTAGTTTTATAATTAATACACAAGCAATTATCCTGCAGGTAGAAATACGCGGTGCTAAAGAATTACTGTGGGTATTCAATCATCTCTCCACGCTTCCATAAAAAACATTTACTCGTTCCCACCCTTTATTCATAACTAGACCCTTCCCCCCGCATTATTATTTTCAAGACATATTGAAGAATCATTATAGATTCTACCATAAAATATGAGTGACCAGCGACATTTTTATGAGAAATAAATTAAATTTTCAATATAAAATATAGCCTATGCTACTCGCTTATAATGTAGCTTTATATTGGTGAAATAAATTTTAAAATAGGTCCAGCAGTTTTTGAGTTTATCCATTACAAACAAAAAGATCAAATCTTTCCTCTTTATAATATTAGTATAGACTAACCACGGTGTCAAATACTGACATGTAATAAGTTAAGTTTTGTAGCCGGTGCAACGTTGTTATTATAATTCCTTACATTATAAATAAAAATAGGATTTGAAGACAAACTCAAAACGTTTCAACAGACACTAAGAATTACGTATTAACATTTATATATATATATCTGCTCTTTTAAAATATATTTCATAACAAAAACAAACAAATCAGTATTATGGCTCTCTGTTTCCATGATTACATTTTAATTACCTTTGCCAAGTATCTGTCTATTTGTTGGGTGTCACGTTTTTGAAAGGGTGAAGGGGTGTATAGTAACTGGATGGTTCCTTGAAGAGTACTCTCTACCTGCTCTACCTTACCGCCATTTTGGAGGCATATACGTTTTGTTTCCTGATGCTGGATTGCATCAACTTTAATGGCCGTTGTAATTTACTACTCTTTTGTCATCGTAGACCTTAGCTCACATTTTAATTTACAAATCCAAGTGTTATTAATGTATATAATTAAAATAATAATTGAATAGTTTAGCCTAAAGTTACGCCTATATTTCAAGGTAGTTCCTCTGACACAACTTGATATCGTGGATGATATTTCCTAGAAAGAAATTGGCCATCCTTTAATATGGCTTAACATTTTATGTTAGTTTAGTGTTCAATGACTTTGTAATATGTAGCTATTAAATTATTAATCAACCTTTACGAAAAGTAAACTATAATTATATTTTAGTCTCATTATTTCAGAGTAATTATGAATTTTTACTTTATCAGCAAGATAAAATACTTTTCTTTCTGTTAACGTATCTTAGACATCCACTTTTCAAAATCAAAATGGTGGGTAATCTTAATAATTTTCCCACGGAGTCTTATCCGTTCAGACTATAAGTATGTTAACTACGTGGAAAGGTAATATTTAGAGAAAATGTAATCACAGATGCTTGAAGGGAGAGTAGTTAAACATTTAGGGTTATAAGTACTTTCTAAATACACCCTCCCGGGATTCGAATTTCAAACTCCTCTTCACCGGCAAACCAAACTATATGAGCCTTACATTTAGTTGATGGGCTCATCGACATGAGTAAGCCTACCAAGGATTTAACATCCTATTATAGTACTTGATGTCATACCTACAAAATGGCATACTAGGAGTGCTCGTAGTATCTTTTATTTTTAGAGAGAGTTGAATGATGACTGGAGGGGAGAAGGGTTTTAGGTGGCGACGTGAGCGCTCTCTTTCACTGGCCCACCGAACTACGCCACGCCACGCTGGCTCTCTTAATGAGTTCTTTCCCAGGGACGCTAAAGCTAGGGCTAGCGGAGCAAGGCTAATGAACACAGTAATTGAAGGGAGTGACTAATTAGGGGAATCAGCTTGGTGGTGGAGTAGGACGGAGGGGGCATTGTTTCTGCTTTGCTTCCTCCCAACTCCCCGCACAGACACTTCTAAACAGACTGGATACTCGCGGGATTTCTATGGATATTTGGAAAAGGTGTCAACCTGGTTTCACGCTCAAAGGATAACGAAACTCTCTTCTTTTTTTTTTTTTATTGTAATATCTATATTTTCACGAGTTTCCTTTTAAGGTAGAACTCATTTGATTCATACGGTCAAATGCTAGCAGACTCACGGGATATTATTGCTGACTTAAGTGGGGATGTAGGGAACGCAATAAAAATAAAAGGTTAGTGTATTCGCAGATTTTTATTTTAAAAATTTTGTTGGTTAAAATAAATATAATATTGCTTCAGTTCAAAAATATAGCTTAATTTTCTTCGCATATCAACAGTTCATAAATAAGTGTCATGAGAGTAGCGGCATCAAATGAGAACTATTTTTAATGAATATAAAAAGTTGTCATTAAATGATAGGACACGCTTAATAGAATATATTCAAGAAATGTTGATATCTTCACGTGAATGAAACTAGACCCTGTTTGTAATGAAGCAATATTTTTTTTATTTTGACCATAAATTAATTTAATATAAAAGCTGAGAAGAACACTGACTTTTTATTGCGTCTCCTACTTCCCAACCTTAGACTGGCTACCTACCATGTGAGCATATGAGGAGAAGGGTAGTTTTAATCAAGTTTTACAGCATTCCCCTTTAGTGAGGCCGTAAAGATGGATCACTACATCGAGGGGGATGTTGGGGTGTGGAAATATCTGTAGGGAATAAACCCCAATAATCCAAAATAAGTTTGGGTTTTATTAAACCTTCCTTGACACGGCTGATTTTATTTTAAACACTTTGTTTGGTGTGGGGAGTCAGTTAATTGGAGTTTTAATGGTCTTTTGGACAGAATAAAAACAAAAATATAGTTATTCAGTTATCTTTCTCTAAAATGTTTTGTCCTTCTGGAAATCGATGTTGATTTACACCATTTGTCAATATAACTACTGTATTTGGTCACATTTAATTTAAACACATCCAAAGATGATATACGTTTTAATAAAATTTAAAAATGTACTCTAATTAAAATAAATATTTAAAAATAAATAACAATAATAAGAATAATTGTAACATATATCATTATTTGTTAAAAATCACTTACATTATAGGATTCAAAATCCATTACGATTATACTGCCAGAATAGCAAATACAATAACTTTAATTACTTTATTAAAATTATTTTGAGAGCTATATATGTTATAACTAAAGTAGATAATCATTATTATTGAGGACATAAACTGAACTGGTTCACATCCGTTTGAGCTCTCTTTGATTATGTACAAATTTAGAGGTCTAATAAAAATAAATTTTAAGCTATGTGACTGGACAGTGAGTAACCATTTCTAGTAACATTTATAAACCAATACCAAATCTAATTGAAACAGACTAAATCTGTATTAAATTTGTTTATTTATTTGAGATATTTAACGTGCACTTTTTAAACCACCTTATTATGTTAGAACACGAGAATTTCTAGGAGTGAAAGCGAAATTACCTACCAAACTTACCAGGAAAGATATTTTCCCATATGCTCAAAGGTTTTTTAACATACTAAAATATGAAGGGGCCCGATGTCGTTATTTCAACTCCGAAGGAAGTATTGCTACGGATTCATATCACTGAGGAAAAATCCGTCGATCCCAACTGGGTTTGAACCCACGAACATCGGGTCCTGATGCAAGCACTTTACCCAAAGACCACCAAGGTTGACAAGATTTCATTGTAAAAACCTAGTTTAAAGTAGCTAGCACTAACCAAAGCGCACAATATTTGTCTCAACATCAAAATTAACAGCGTATGACTAAAATTAATTGCTGTAGAGCACATTGTCTAGGAATATCCTAAGCTAGAAGTGCTGCTTGGTTTGAGGTGTTAACGTGGAGGTCAGGATTCGAACACCAAGCCAGTTAACCGGAAAGTGGTTTTCCCCATTATAAGACTTATCATTCCATCCCCTCTTCTCCAAACTGCTGTATTCTCCTCTAATTGTTTTTAAATAAGTGAATAGAGTTTAACGAATAGGGATTTTAAAATAGTAAATTAATAAATACACTGAAGTCTTGACAGAATCAGTCTACGTGGCAAACAACAATTACTAGTAAGAATAAATGGTACACCTCACCAGACCGACTTTCTTTTGATTTCATCTTAAATGGACCATCTCTGTGGTCTATTGGTCAGAGTTCCTCTCTACATATCCAGAGATCCTGGGTTCGATCCCTGCCGGTTACAGACTTTTCTGCGAAGCAGTAGGTTTTTAAAGGGGTTAACTCAACCATACGAGGACAATTGACTAAAGAAGTAGCAGCTCAGGCTTAGAAAACTGAGAATAATGGTCACAGTGTTTGTTGTGCTGAGCTCATGACACCTTCTATAAGCAAATGATGGCAATATTTTAGCCATAATGCAGTGGCCGCCCGGTCGGTAAAGCTCACTTGTAGACTGAAGTTGTGAGTTTTTTTAAATATTAAAATAGAGACATATACTAAAAACTCATAAGATTTTTGAAATGAAATTATATACTATTTTGTAGAAACACCACCTATGTGTATGAATGTAATAATATACACAGTTATAAATGCATTAAGGAAAAAGGACCATCTTTGTCCACCAAAGAGCATAACAATCCATTTCTAGTTTCAAAGATCCAATAAAAATGTAATATTTGCTTATAGCCCAGAAACTATTGGTTTTACAAAAATAAATTTTAAATAAAGTATTTTAATTTGTAATAGTACTACAACTTTACAATGATAGTTATTTTGTATCTCAAATAGTTGTGGAGATGTGGTCCAAATTGTATATTTCCGTTGATGTGAAGTACCCTCAAAAACCATTTCATGAGAAAATGATAGTTCCCATTTTATTTATAATGTATACAGTGCCTACAGATACAAATTTTAATTTAAAAAATTTTACATCGTATTTCAAGAAAATCGATTTTCTTATATTTTTTCATCAGAAAGCTGCCTTAGTTTTAGGGTTTGATACCTAGTTCTAAATACTCCTTAGGGTAACCTTATTAAAAACCCAAGCTACCAGGTTTTAGCCTAATCGGGGAAATGGTTTCAGCTCTATGACAAGAAAAACACACAAAGGCAGACGGGATCGGGAAAACCACTTTATCTGTTTCAAGGGGTCATAATTAAACGTCGACATCTATCATCTATTTTTACGATCAAAACTTCTTACTTTCTCCTAGGGATCCCCAGAAAGTATAAACGGAAAATACTTAATTTGTTTTAATCATTACTATACGTACACATATATATTTATAGTTTAAAAATAAAAAATCAAGAACTTTTTACACTTGATAACATGTCGCCATTTTCATTATTTTTGGCCATCCAGTATAATACGAGTTTTAGATTAGTCGAGATAAACCCGATCCCCTTCAACTCGAAATATCGAGACTCTGTAGTGGTTTAAATTATAATCTACTGCTATTTAAGGTTTCCCTGATGGCAACCCCACTCAAGAATATGATCGGTCAATGTAAAAGAGAGGAAATTAAGGGGTAAATGGGGGAGGAGGGGTATAAACGACTTGTTACAAAGTTTGTCAAAGGGGGAAATGCAGCCCACGTCTTGCTGCAACTGGGCAATTTAAACAAAACCCCTACCTCCCCCCCCCCTTTTCCCCAAGTCTCTTCCAGACTAGTCACAGAAGGGCCGAAAAGGACAGAGAAAGACGAAGTCGAAAACAAAAGGGGATTACAAATTAGTCTCCATTTCAAAAGTACAAACGCTAGAGGGGGGAGGGGAAAGAGGGGAGGACGCTCTATCATCACGTATTCACAAGAGGTTGGAAATTATTATCTTTAGTCAGAACCTTACAACAGTGTATAGCGGCTCTCATTCTCTCTCTCTTTCTCTCTATGTTGTGTTTCCTGCGTCGGTTATTTGCTTCAATTAGCGTGTTAAATGTCGGCTTGACATGAAGCGCATTTTGTATGCGAGTGACGGATGCTTTGGCCCGAACATTGTTGCCCACATAACTGGATAGAGAGAGCCCTTTTGGAACGGAGAGTTTAAAGAGCCGAATGTGTTTCAAGTGACACTAGATTTCGATTTATATTACGTGTTTATGCGTCCTCATCCTCCCTTTTATTACGCTCGGAATGGCACAGTAATAGGAACAACAAATGGAAAAGGTTTTTTGTATTATTATTATTATTATTAAATGATGTGGATATGCGTTAATATAGAATTTATGTATTTTTAAATTAATCTAGAATATTTTAAACATATTCAAAAATATCTAAATCCTCATATTAATATACTGAGTTTTTATTTATTTATTTAGTTATGTAATTTAGGTTCACCCTGAAAAGTAACAAACACACCTTGATTTATTCCGCTATGATACAGCTTATAAAATAATGTCATATTTTGATCAGTCATGGTTAGAGAGTAGTCAAGATAAAAAAGTACATCCAAATAAATTGTATATGTTTTAAGTTTATTTTGGGTTATTTTTAGAGATGGGTCCAATACTAATCTCTATAATATCAGTTAAATATCCTATTCACAAATCTCGAATTCAAATAAACTGGATAAACGCACAAACTTTAAAATTAAACAATATTTAGTTAAATATTTTTTATTTTTGGAAACGATCAACGCGCACAAAAATAATTTATTGCTTAAATTTTGACGACACTGAATATTGATTTCTTTGTTCATTTGTCTTATTTATTAATCCATTGAATAAAAAACGCCTTTTTTATATAAAATTATTCATTTTATACGAGTTTGTACTTGATAAAAGTTATTCTGTTGTTCAGGTTTTTTTATTCATTTTAAGAAAACAATCAGAAGGTTGGTTTGATGTGATTTCTCTCCATCCGCTGGGAATGCACTCAGCCCTTCTGTAGGTTAGTGCTACATGCACCATCTGGTAAAAATATTTTTTCTTATGTGAATTCATAAAGTGTAGTAGCTCCATTATGCTTTCTATATTGAATATCTATTATCAAAAACGAAATGAACTACCAATTTTGCCAGAAAGGTATTTTCACATACCTTCCAGGGTTCTTTATAAGCCACTATCGAGATGGGACCGACGCTAATAGCCGGTACACACAGAACACTAACCTAAGCTATGCCTTGCTACGCCGCGCTTTGTTTTTTTTCCAATTGCTGGCTGTGTAATTTTTCCATCTCCCATCTTGAGCCATCTTACGTTGCGCATGCGTATAACGCAGCTTGGGCTCCGTGTTGAGCAGACGCAGTGCTGGTTGGTTAAAATAACTAAATAAGTGTTGAAGTTTTGTTTTCAGTTTGTTTCACGTGTATTTAAGTAATATTCTATTTAGGTTTTATATTTAATAAATGTGTATACATTAAAATGTAAGCATTAATTGAACAAATCAAACCTCCACCACCTAAATTTTCTTCATCTTCCAAAATAAATGATATTAGCAGCATCTTTTCTTTCTTGGTACTATCATGTGAACTTTACAAGACATTTTGGAGAACGCCATCATAACTAATATTCACTGGAGCAGACCAGAAAGAAACAACACTGAATATGGGAGGGAAAAGAGGGATCATTGCTTAGTTTATCTTAGCTTAGCAATTAGTGTGAAGCCAAACTTACAAGTTCTTAGCACAGCACAGCTTAGCTTAACATTCTGTGTGTACCGGCCTTTCTTCCCCTCCGAAGGAAGTTGTGCTCCAAATTGATATCGGTCAAGGAAAATCCACTAACCTCAGCTGGTTTTGAACCCACAAATATCGGCTCCTAATGCGAGCTCCAAGGTCGACATTTCCATCATTAGCTAAAATAAAATAGAATTTTATCCAATTACACCAGTCAATTAATTCTACTGTATTCATAAAGTTATAATTTAAATTCAGATTAGAAATAAATATTTCGATACTCTTTCAAATATATATTATCAAAAATAAGATTCGAGCTTTCAAATACCATATCTCTATTAATTTAATTATGTTTTAATACATATTATGAAACTCACTCCTTCCTAAGACAGAATAATTTTAATAATAATATTTTTTTGAAACAAAATGAAGGTGTCGTGATTTTAAAATTATAAATTTTAATTTTGATTTTAGTGAAATATATTAACAAATTAATTTATATTATTAAAAGTGAGATAATGTATGTACATGATGCATGTATATCTGTGCAGGGAATTTCTAACACTTCTGAATGATATAGAAAGCTGAAATTTAGTGAAATTTTAAAGGAACCACTTCGGATTCTCGAAATTTTTTTTAAACTTTAAAACTGATCAAAATTAAAAAATAGAAACTTTATGTATTTAAACATGCAAATTCGACGAGATGTTGTTTGCATTTTAATAGCAAGGCTAACCTAAAATATAAATTATAATCCTAAATTCAAAGAGAAATTGCATTAATATTACCTCTATTTATGGTTTGGTTGATATTTATGTGTATTAGTTAGCAAAAGGTGTTTATTTTGTCAATGAAAATTTTACAGGTAACGTTAAACATATTTAATTTTAACTTACATTTACATAGATATGTATTCAAACACGCCGATTATTGATCTAATTAAAATACAGCACACATTGAAGAGTAACAAATGACATTACCTTATAAATATAACTAATGTTTGACTGTTGGTATGCAATAGAACCCACCTAGCAGTACTAAAATTGGATGCAAATCTAATCATCGCAACCATTTTAACAGTTTTTTTTCCAACGGGAAGGTGGTTTTCATACCAAAAATAGATTTGGCTTTTATAAACCCTGACATCTCTTTTATTTTGACATGAAGGCAGTTCGTATTTAAACCAGCCTTCTCAATAAATCTTAATAAGTTACAGTTGGATAGGGTTTTTATTTATCGGCCAAAGCCAGTTTTCAACCATGGCCAATTGTATGTGGCATTTTCCAAGGAGTGAAGCTCAACAGACCTAGGGGTTAAAGTCATTTAAGGATAAAATCAGAGGACACTTATATTGAAAAACCATACAGAATTCACATGAAACATATTATATAAAGATATTTTGTAACTTGTTTATTAAAAATAAAGTTTATATAGTTAATTTAAATTTAGCCACTTTTTCTTATATAATTAAGTGACCGAAGTATAGTTTTATAACACGCTAGCCCAACATAACAAAATTTAACCGTTCATGCATCTAAAAATTGAGGGTTCAATTTTGTTAGGTTAGATAATATTGACATCAGTCTGTTATAGACCAATTTAAAAACTAGTTATTTTATAAAAAAAATGGCACTATTATTTGTACAATTCAACTATAAATAAATTTGCTCTGTAGAATTAATAAGCCGATTTGAACGATATCTAAATCCTATCAAAGTGACATTTTATTTTTAAAACATTTAAACTTTTTCATATATTAATATTTTGCAAATCAAAATAGTATTTGTAGGGGATATCAATATTTAAATTGTGAATAAATAGATTAATATTGTTACTAACAATTATTTTCATATAGATGTTTTTAATAGAGTTTATTTTTAACGCTTCAGTATTGATTCTGACAGTCAAAGACGGAGAATGGAGGGGAATTTAAGGGGGAGGGGCTAATAATCCTTGGAGGGATGATAAGAAATAATATTTTGGAAAGAAGAGCGAGGGGAGTGGAAGTGGTGACAATATCTTGGAATGGACTAAGAGGGAAGGAACTATTTATAAAATATAGAAATTACAAATTTATTAAATGAAATTCCATAGTCCATGTAAACAAAACACTGTAAAGAGTAACATACTTTCCAATCAAGCTAGATGAAGGTTTACTTAAATTAACTTTATTTTTTTAGTCATTTTCCACATAAAAAGGATATACGTATTCGGTGTGTTTGTTCCTGATATTGATTTTGAAATAATAGACGTGATTTAACCAAATTTGGTTAACACATTAACTCCATAAGTACACATTCAATATGTATTTATCATATTCCACCAGGCCAGTGTTTTTCAACCTGGGAGGTACTGCCCCCCAGGAATGTCTTTTGGTTTTCACGGGGGTGTTAAATCGTAAGGGGGTCCTAGTGTCGTTTAGGTTTTTGTAGATAATGCAGCAATAATATTATGATAATAATAACAGGAAAAAAAATTTAACAAAAGGATAGTATTTATTTTATATAATTTGAAAGTACGTTTAATCACATATGTTAATAAACATTTAATATTACAGTACACCAAAATTGAAACATTAGTTTACTAGACGATCTATGTAATTTAGTCTTGCACATACACATTTTCAAATATATAATACGTATCATTAAAATATATGTATATTTTCCAATACACGTTATTTCTCCAAACAAGATTAATATACTGAACATAAAATAATTATTTTCTAGATGAATAGTTAGCAGGAAAGAAATACCTTCACATAGAGACAAAAACCTTCCTTTAATATTTTTCGCATTGACGAAGTCCATTACAAAGAAATTCCTAACACTTTTTTTTTTGCCAATTGCTAATACCCAAGCCAAATATTTGATTGTTTTTTTATTTAATAAAACGGATAAATTAAGGTTTTTTTGTACAAATCTAAGATTTCAATTTTTTCTAGCCTTATGTAGGAACATTCTAAAAATTACAGTTACGGCCCAATGATCCATTCTTACGGTGCTCTAAAAGGAGTAGAAGAACATCTAGGAAGTGTGTTGCACGAAGAACAAGTGGCTTCTAATGAGGGAAGTTTTGGGCTCTGTTCTGAAGGACAGAGAGGTAGGACGGGGGGAAGTTGAGTTTGTTGGAAAAGGGGAAATGTGAGGGGGGGTGGGAGGGAGGGCTCTAGTTTTAATTTGAACGTTGTAGAGAAACTTGGGTGAGGTTTTTCATCAGCATTCTCGGAGGTCCAAACACGATTCTTGTATATATCTAGAACACGTATCACACTAAGGGGAAAAAAAAAGTGAACATGGCATGTGTATCTTTGGTGCTATCTCAGACATATCCTACGATTCAACATAGCGACCTTATTCACCATTGGGTAAATACTAAGTACACTCGCATTTACCTTTCACAAGATGATGCGGTAATCTTCATATGTACAGTAGATAAGTATTTCTTCGTTGTTGTTTTTAGTTTAAGTTTTCATTTGCCCCTCAACCACGATCCCATTCCATACACCCCCTTTCTTACCCCCACCCCTTACCAAGTCTTGTTGAAGCCATGCATTATTTACTTGGTGCACATTCATGAAAAAAGAAACCCCTGGAGAAGTATAAATTACATTAGCAACGTGATGCCTCCAACCTATTCCCTTTTCTCTGACACGTTTCTTGTTACTCTTCTTTCTTTCTTTTTTTTTGTCTACCCTCCATTCCTCTCGTGGTTTGACGGTGGAGACTAAACGAGATTTTTTTTTCAACCCCCCCTCCCCTCTCACTCTCTTCCTAAATTTTAACACTCCTCTTTCTAACGATGTTCTTTTACTACAAGCAATCGTCGGAAGTTCTCTTGTTAGGTTTTTCTAGTTGTGTTTTATGTGTACTTAACACGTCAGTGTTACTGGCTCCTGTTACCTGCTGATAAAAGCTTAAACCAATCGTGCACCACTAAACAATCATTTTTTCTTTTCGTTCGGTTGTCAGACAGGAAACTATTTAAAATAGAAAGCTCCCAATCTCGCAGTACTTTTATATTTGTCATGGGCGTAGTGATATTTGAACATGAACATTTTTAATTAATCTCAAAAGCTCTGTTTAAATTACGCGATGCCTATGATACATTTAGTAACTGTTGGAACTATAATTTGAAGCAAATTAAATTACAGATGTCTAATTAACTCATTTTGTAATTTTTTTTATTAAAAAAACTAACACCACAGTGACACTAATCACTCAAACAACATCCAACCTGGTTGTCGCATGTAGCCAATTGATCTACTAAAGCGATGTCCAAACGAAATACTTAATTGGTCTCCATCCTCCCTCTCCAAACCTCCACCCCATTCACACCCCTAATCTCAGACGTTTGATTGTTTTCTCTAAATTTTTAATAACTTGATTCTAAAAGTCAACCTTAAGCTTTGGCCAAGTGCTGAATATTAGCCAAGAAACTTCAAGTATTTAATAAAATGTGTTGAAATGCTCTCACAAGAACGTTCCATCAGATAGAACTTGATCGTCTTCTTTTACCCCCTCCCCCCACCGAAATTTGTACGCTCATTGACCAAATTGTTCACTTCATTTATCAATAAAATCCCTACGTTCTTCTCAGATTTCTCATGTTATTCCCATCCGTCAATTTGCGGCCAATCAAGAGAGAATTTCCTTATGAAATCTGTTCCTCTTCTACTAGACGAGCTTTACAGTCACTAAAGTAAAACAAAAACCATAAAATAAATTCTTAGCTAAACATTACCTATATACACTTGCATCTAACCTACTTTGGTGGCCACATGGTCTAAGGCAGAAATGGGGCAACCTATTTTCTTAATCTAGCCACAACAAAAGGCTATTCTTATGAAAATTAAACCATATACGCCACAAAACTAGGAGGTACAGAATATTTCTACATAATTTATACATTATTTAGATGTGTTTTAGTTTGTTATATTTTATAGAACGTACCCGTTATTTCACCCTGAATTCTTTTCATCGTGGTTGTTCCGCCCACTCTGTTGCGAATGTATGACGCAACCCAACGAATCGAAAAGGTTCCATAATCGATGGTGTCCGGCCATCTCCCTTAGACTGTAGTTTGTGTATAGTTACTGTCCTCACCCCCTCCAACCCCTCGCCCCACCAACCCCCTCTAGATAGAAGGGGAGCCCAAGCATTTCACCGGCGCTAAGGCAATAAACTCAAGTACACCCCGTAAATAAAATAAAAACACGGGAGGTTTTAGTAGTTCGGGACGGGAACTATAAAATAGAATTGAGTAAAAACAGGGGCGAGTAAAAAGATCTAGTTTAAAGGGGTTCTAGTCTACACCGTCGTACAAAAATGTTTAGTTTACTGGGTGGTTTTTTTTTCTGTTTGGACATGCCAAGAACTTCTTTTAGTGATGTGTTTACCAACGTTTTCCACCTAAAGGAATGCCAAGGTATAGAAATTTGAGGAAAACCTGAAGTTTTTCCAAAGTAGGCCTAAATAGGGTCAAATCTATTAGATTGTAGATTTAATTTTACAAGCATTTCTTAGTCATTAAGTTTTCCAATATATTTTATTGTGTCGGTTTTTGTTATTTTGGCCTGCGCGAATTACTTGTAACAGTTTTTAACTTTTCTTAATGAAGTGATTAATTTTTAGGTCCAGTTTCATACTATACACAAGGAACACCAAAGAACAAACAACTGTCACAAACTTTTGATTTATTTTTTAATTTAACTGATTCTTAGAAAAAATAATAGCAATTTTAATACGTATTCCTAAAATAAAAGTGTAAATACACCCCAAAATAATAATATTACTATAGCAATAGAGGAAAATACTAATTTTAGCAAACTTTACTAAACTATATATGAAGAACATGTTTGTACGTACAAAGCATCGAAAAGTACTTTCATAAATCTATACGTCAGACCACGTGATCTGTAGATATCACTTTTAGTATCAATTTCGATAAATTAAAATAAATAATATACTAAAATAGTATTAACGGTGATCGAAAAAAAATACGCTTGTATTTACTAAACTGTCTTCCTATTAATCTTAACGTATCTTACAAAATTATCTTATAGCCTATTTAAATTAACTTTTTTTATTCAAGATACGTTTTTATATTTATATATTTGAAAAATATAAAAAAAAATATTTATTCGGAATAAATTAATACTCATACACATTCAATCACACGCCGATTGTGTTCAGTGGATAACAAAATACAATTATTTGTGTACGATGTTCGATTTGAGGTGGATATGTATTACAATCTAACTCCTATCCAGGGTTTGGACGAACAATTTTGATAGGCGGACCTTGCTCCGAGGCCGCCCAGGGGACAACAATATGGACGAGGTCTCACCCCTTCCTCGCCTCCCAACTCTCAGATAAACCGTCGTCGCTACACTATCAATCAAGAGTCACCAACACCTGGGGTCATAAAGGAAGTGGGTGGGGGTTATTCAAATTAACCTGAATAAATTAATTAATCTCTTGTTGACTGTAACAATGATGGACGAACACTCTCGAGTATTTAACTTGGGACCGCTGCAAAGATTTCAGATAGGATTTAACTAAAACAAGCAGAATGATCGGTTCCGCAGACGATATCCTTTAAAGATAGTTCCTTTATATTCCTAAAGATATTGGGGCTTAACTTAGGCCTTTGCATTTAAACCCAGTTAACCTTTATACGTTGAAGTGTATGGTTGAGCCATGAGAATATTTTTACCACGTTTAGTGGTTTTTGCGCATTTGTGAGACGGTACATATTTTTTCATTACTTTAAATGGAAAAGTTAAAATATTAATTAATTATTTATTTATGTAACTAAACAATAACATATAATACACGCTTTGTTACAAAGATTGTAAACCTGAAGTTAGATGTTGCCATTTAATGTATTTAGTGGTTTTAATGAAATATTATTATTTGTAAATATAATAATTAATTAATATTTGCTGAATACATGTAGTAATGTAATACTATTAATATACAATTCTAACAATATTGAAGTTATTTAAACGTTACACTTAGTGACTAAAAATATATTTAATTAAATTTAACCCACTTAAGTGGCCATGTAGTCTTATGCGTTACTCTTGCAGTAGGCTAGACTTTAGATGACGGGGAGATTGAGGTTCGAATTTCGGTGAGGTGTAGTGAGGGTGTTTTTTTCGAAATAGTTTTCCACTCTCCCTCCACGCAGATGCGTTTGAACCTCCTTTTAATATAACCTTCTTAATTCCTAAAAAACACTAGCGTAATTAGTACATAAGCGTTACACGAACTAGTAGTAATACACTGTGTTAAATAAAAAAAATTAATTTACTCATCAACACCGGCAGAATTTGGAACCTAATTTAATATTTTTAATTATATTGACCAAATTTTATATAACTCAATCTAATCATTGTAATTTACTTTACACAATTATAATTTTTTTTAATTTTAAGATTATTATAAATTGACATGATATATTTAAGTTACACTTTAATCAATATGAAACGCTACCTAACATTATTTAAAATTTTGTTTAATACCATGAACTAATAAAAAAAAAGCCTTAAAACTCCTTTAAAATAATAGTGCGATATGGTCCATCGAGAATTTAACAAACAAATGTGAACATTCTAAAAATGGTTTACTTTGAAATCTGATTTCTGAAATTAGGGTCGCAGTATTTGTATGGACACCGCAATAGTAGCCGTAAGAGATCATACTCCTTGATAGTAATAGTAATAATAATGATAATGATAATGATAATAAAACCAGCCAATCAATTCCGTTTCTCTTTGAGAAATGAGCCCAAGTGCAGACTGTAGACAAAGAATGTCGTTCTCATAAAACGTTGCACAAGTGAAACGACATAAAGCAAACGAAAAATACAATGTAATAACTTACTGGCGCGACTCTCTCCTGAAGTGAACATAAATATATACACACACGCACGCGTACACTCACAGGCATATATATCCAAGTATACATTGTTGCCAGATACCACTTTTTGCCAGCGATGTAAAAAATCCGGTGTCTCCCCAAAAGGATAGAGGCTACGGCTACCTTCTTAATTTATTTGATATTAAAAAAAAGCAAGGCTTGGTTCATATTTATAAAATTAAGTTCCAAATGTATAAAACATAACGCATATACTTTCAATGTTCTCTTTTTGAGATACATTTTAAGCTATAAAAAAATGTAATACGTTATCTCATAAAATATTTTGTTTTTTACACATCTTCATCCGTCAATAATTGTACATACAGGCAACTAAAATCTAATTACAATTTAACAAATTGGCACTTGATAATTACCTACGTCTCATATAAATTATATTGACACAACAATTTAGTAATTAAATTTAATTAAAACCTTGTAATTGGATATCAATGCAAACTTTTTTATATATCAATATTGATTTGTTTTATAAATACACCTATACATATGGTGTTTGGATAGTTATTTAAAATGTTAATATCTTTTAACACTTCAAACAATGTTTTGTTTCATTAAATTCGTCTTGTACTGTACATAAGTTATTTACTTGGAGTTTATAATATAAGTATTAGTACACCCTTCTTATATATATCTAAATTAATGAATTAATTTAGAAATCATGATTTAATTGCTACTTCTCTAGGACTGATTAATCTAATGAAATATCAACAAATAAAATACAAAATAAATACAAAATTTCCATTAATTTACGAATTTTTTTCACCGTGGCATATCTTATATATGATCATATCATTTAGACGCAAACTATATTAATTACCACCCGCCTCGGGGGCGTAGTTGGCTAACGCACTAGTTTCGTGTTGAGCTAGACTGCCAAGGATGGGGTGATCAATGTCCAAATCTCGGTTTGATGAACTGAGGGTGGCTCTTCCTAAATGGTTTTCCAATCTCCCTCCACGCAAATGCGGGTTAACTTCCCCCAAATTCAATATTTCCTATTTCTAACCGATTAGCGTAATCAGTACTTAAGCGTATGGCCAGAACGGGTAGTAAGACGTGGTACTTATAAAAAGTGTTAGCGAAAAAGCATCTTGTAAAATTTGTTTTAAATTATTAAAAAATTATAATTTTCATTTTTTGAATAAAAATGAAAATACAATGCTGAGATTATATTTGGTAACACAACGTCTTACTACCTGCTCAGGTTATATGCCTATGTACTAATTACACTAATGGGTTTTATATATGTGGCAGGTTTAATTTAGATGAAAAGCACCCGCATTTGATTGGTGAGAGAGTGGAGAGCCATTTAGGAAAAACAACTCTTATTGCACCCAACCGGGATTGAACTCCAATCTTCCTATCTTTGGCAGTTTAGTCCAACACGAGATTATCGCGTTAGACCACGTGGACACCAAATCGGGTAAGAGATTATTAATACTAGATAAAAATACTTTTTTTCAGATTAAAATTTTTATACCGATACTTTGTCATCGATACTTTTCTTTCGATATCACATCCCTAGGCGCGTGGTTTGAAACTTCTAAACCAAGATTCTTTTTAATTAAAAGTAAATAAAATTAGGCAGCGGTAAACCTTGGGTAGCTGAAACCACGGATACTGAATCAACGGATACGTGGGCCCTACCTTACGATTTTTTTAAATTATTCGATTGGTAGGGATACAATTTGTTGAAAGTGATATATGTAGAACATAATATTAGTTGACACAAGAATTAAAGTAACCATAGTAAATTCAGTAGATTCTAAATACAAACCTTCTTACAGTGATTCCACTAAAGCAACCTTATGTGAAAACGTTTTCATCCCGAGGAGATAGCGTTCAAAGTTTGGGATATATATATTAGGCCCTGGCTCCCCAGACAGCCTAGCCTCTAGGCACAGAAGAACCGCAAAAGGTCAGTTTCTTGCGGTGACGATAGGTCGAGCCGTTCAAGGGTTTTATTCGCTTTTTTTCAGTTCCCCCCCCCCTACACACATACATGCTTTATGTATGTGCGCACACAAACACACACACAACATAACACACCCGGTTGCTTCGGTTTCTTTCAATCACTCCTTAGGGTGAGGGATTGGGGAGTGTAAAATCCCCTTTCCCCTCCCCACACTTGCCGACTTGTATTGAGGAAAAACCAAAAGATATAAAGAGTATATGGAAGAGGGGGGGGGGGCATAAGGGTGTTTGTGGAATCTTAAAGAAGGGAGAGCAGAGAAAGGGGAGAGATTTTGAAAACAAGAATTAACATGGCCCAACTCCCGTATTGTAATCTTAGAACATTGTTAGAATGGACCTTTTCCTTGCCCCCCCCCCTTTTTTTCCACATCCACCAAAACAGAAATAATGATTATGTTGTTTGGGACCAGAACCAAGAACGACATACAAACAATAAGTTTGATTGTGCAGACTTTTTTTTCCCCCTCCTTCTTTCTTTCTTTCGGTCCATACTTGTCGTGAGCAGCCAGCAGCTGTCTCTTCATCGTGAAGCATGAGCGAAGGTTCTGAAGCAGACAAAAACACACTCGTAATTTTTATTCTACCTGTATTTTTCTTCTTCTTTCCTTTATTTTTTTTCGAGTGGCGTGTCAAATGAATGATTTAGGAAGCTAACCTCTTGTATTTGGTGGGTACTTGTGAATGCTATCAGATGTAACTTCTCGAGTCACGGTGAATCAAGTAGTTGTATAAGAAATATACGAGGCCTTTTTATCTGCTACAAACACAGTTATACTATCTCAAAATAAGAGCTGGTTTTATATTATTCAATATAATTCGATTCTTCTTAAAAATAATATTACTATGTGTGTGCATAGATTGATTATTTAGATAAGCCTTCTATTGACCTACAGATGGACGTATATCCCGTTTACCTCTATCTAAAAGGTAGCAAGCTTACCTCAAAGGGCTACACTGTTGTGCATCTTTTAAGATAGGAACATACTGTTATTGGTAGACATAATAGGCCTACTGCTATCTTTCAGGGTAATTGTAGCGTAAATCTATATGTATGATGATATTTCCCTAGAAATATACTGTATTAGTTAATTTGGTAGTAAGAACGCTTTAAAGATCTAGGATTAAAGCCAAGTATTAAAAAGACAATTCAGATTGTTCTATACAGAAACTAAGCTGCTAATTCCTATCTAAACATTAAAAATTTTCAATAAAATAAGTAATTGGCGAGAATCCACATACTTTTGTAATTTTTATTTAACTGGCAAGAGCTTCACCAAATTCAATTCGTTTTCAATCAATAATAAGGTTGGGTTTTTTTAATCAATATTTACGTTTTGATTCTCTATCTAGGTGAATTCTCTTTACTTATTGTATATAATTTGAAGTACCTGGCGTTGCTCGGGAGAGATGTTTCTAGTTTAATGATCTTACGTGGGAGGTAACGATAAAGTAAGTGTATTTAAACCTTGCGTTTCTTGGGACCTGACCCAGTTTTTAATTGGTTAAAAAAATTAGTAAAAATTTGAAAAAATCCAGATTAGAGTTACAAATGTTCATACACAGAGAGTACTACTTTTAAAAATGCCATACCTCTACGTGCAGTAGGTATTGTGTTATGCTCATGAGAGACATACATATAGACTATTCCTTTTATTAATGTGTAGATAGTGGATAAGGATAAGTAATGGGCCTTAGGCCTAATGCATGTATCAAACCACGTTTATAGTTGCAATCTACCTTTAATAACTAAATTGTGGTTTTATTTCTCAGATAGATAGATAAGTGTAATCGTAAACATTATTGAACTCAATATAATGATAAATTTTGAAGCTAAATGTGCCACCGAACGCAAAAAAAAAATGATCTTACTGTCTATTCTGTCCTTGTGCCTGTCTGTCTGGGCCTGGGGCTAAAGACAAATTAATTTCATATATAATATACACATTTGATATTTAGACGAGATATGTTTTTGATATGGTTTTTAATCATTAAATAAAGGTTAGTTAACTTTTGAGCGATTTTTCAACACTAATAAAATTCATAAAATTGCTTTGGAGAGTTTGTTTAACATGAATATATAAGCATTCTAGAGAGTCTTTGACATAATATCAATTGATATTTATTTTGGGGGAAAATATAACTTAAAGTTAGTTTAATAATAACTGATTTTTTTAAATTCAAAATCTTTCGGATTTTTTTAATCAATTTTGTTTAAAATGGCTATATGGGGGGTTTTTGGCATGAAAAATAATACTGAATGCTTATATCATAGGAAGAAATTTGTTTATGGGTAGTTTACTAATTTATGATTGTATGAAAACTGGATAATTTTCGAAAATGGCTTTAGTGTGTTGGTTTAAAATTGGTTTCTGGTGAGTTTTTTTATACGATGGATAAAAATTTATGCTTGTTTATCTAATAAAAATACATTTGAAGGTAGCTTACGAATGAGTGATTTTTGAAATATTTTTTGTAAACTATAACCGACTATATGAGAAAGTATGTATGAGTGTGTTGTACTATTTTTATTTCATTTTATATCGAGAATAGCTTATATTTGTTCCTCATAGCCTTTCTAAGAAAACTTATTCCTTTCTAAAAGCATCTTCTTGAAACTATTGATGAGCGTAAAGATTCCCCCAATATATGTCGAGGGTTGTGCATGTGCCGCAAGGTGAAGTAAAGGTGCACCTCTACGTCCTACCTGGTCTCCCCCCTCTCATTCCGCCCAACCATCCACTCACACCGTCAATCACTACACCCTGACAACAACCCAAAACCCCTCCCTTGGTTAGTCCAATACACAGTTCCTCAAAACTGTTCAACGAGCTGATTCATTTCTCTTCTTTCTCATCCATTGTACCTTCTCTTTGGGCAATGATCATCCAAGAACAGTTGGCAAGGCTCCACAAGAAGTTCTTCTGTGTGTCATGATACCTCTTGAGCGGCAAACTCTTCCTTTGTGAAGTTTTCAGGGGCTATCAATGAAGACCGTGAAACGAATGTGGCTATTGCTGCAGAAACAGCAGAAGTGCATTTGAAAAATTCATGATTGGTTTTACTAGAGGCAGAATAAATATTTGCTTAGGATTTTAGTTTTTTGTAGATGTGTGTTCAGTCAATAAATTTATTAAATTTGATTAGATTTATTGCCATTGTGCCCAAGATGGTCAACAAATACAATTTGTTGTCAAATTTTGTTTAATAGTTCATATATTTAAATTCCTGCGTACGCATTCACATAATAAATACTTACCCAGGTTTTAAACTGACGTTTTCTGCTTTGCCAGTCGTTGTTCGAGTCTCGGCTGTATGAATTGTGAATGGTTATTTTTCCAAAACTCACACTGCTTGGTTCCTCCCCTCTTCATCCTTATCTCATTAGAATATGAATTCCCGGAAGGGAAGTAAGATGCGGTGCAAAAAATAATAAAACACAATATTCCTGGAAACAAAAGCCATTTCAAAAACTTAATATGCCTCTATAAAATAAGTTTTTGTAGACGAGCTAATGTCAATTACAGGATAAGCCGCTAGACTCTGTCGTAAAAGTGTTTGTTTTTATAGTAAATCTCTATTATAATTTAATAAAATCCAAAATTGGTTTTAGCACCACACAATAATAGGTTCTCCTTACTAATAAAATAACCTATAGTACTATTTTTGTTTAGCTTATGTAAACTTAAACTCCCGTTTCTTTTAAATGAAACACATATTAGAAAAAATACACTGTATTTAATGGCATTCGTTAATACGTTTATTAATCTTGAATTAAAATCTTCTTTTGTTTCAAGCGTTTTAAAAATTAAAATAAAGGTCATGTAATATAAAGTGTTATAATAAGAGATGCAGTAACGTTTTTTGTTTGAAGAAATGAGACGTGGCCGGGGTGGCGGGGGTGTTATGGAGGGCTACACGCGGGAGTGGTTGATAAAACGGAATGTGTATTTGGCAGAGATTCGTAAGACAAGAGATAAGATAAGCACCGTGCACAAATCTTTATTCTGTCATAATAGGGACATATTGAAGTAATTAACAAGAATCTTTGTCGTTTTGTACCCATCGTCACTGTGGAAAATTTCGAGTATCATTCAACTTTGGTATTTTCTTTTCCCTTTTAATCCCATACTTTACGCGAGCCGGGTGATGAGTTGGGTTGATGATGAATGCTCTTAAACAAAAAGTGATTTACGTGGCTTCCCATTTCGTCTAATGGTTCCAGGACAAAAGATTTAAAAAATAACCTCCACCCCCTTCTTCTTACCCCCTATAAACGTTCGATGGGCTTAACTCACTACTGGCTTCTTTTTTTCCCTGTACTTTGGGTATTGTATAGGTTTACCAACAAGGAAAATGAAGCTAAGAGACAAACTTTTTCAATCTACATTTTAGTTCCTTATTGGATTAAAAGAAGTATGATACCACATGATTGTGCGTTGAAAACTCACCGCATCCCATGTGCTGTAAATGTGGATTGCTTTCTCGTGCGTGTAGTTTATATTTGAGAAAATAAATATGGCATGGCTTTCTTCAATAGTATTACTTTTTGAATTGCACACATTATATTGAAAGGTAGAATTCTTCAGATACAAAACTTACAATATGTTTTTATTTAATTTTTTCAGAAATCTCTATTGTTATAAACTATCGGGTACTTTTATGTAATTATTTCTTCTGTGATTTCAGGGAAAATAAATGATGTTGATTAAATTATGTTAAATACACGTTTTAATAACTAACCTAATATTAATTGAACTACTAACTTAACCATGATACTCTTTATAAAACTGTGATGCTTACTATTCAATATGTTTCTGAAACAAAGACTATTATTTATTTATTCTCTTTGGTGAACTATGGGGCTATTTTACCCTAAATATCTCTGTAACAATGTTTGGTAGTTCGTTTATCTTATTTTATGATCGTGCTTAGGTAAATATTGCCTTGTTAAAGGGCTGCGTTAATTTGTGCACTCAGTTTGTGAACAAGGTAATATTTTGTCTAGAGTATTTGATTTATTAACTACCATGATCGTTTTGTGATTGCCACAGATAATTCAGGGTCGTACAACGAGAAACTACCAAAACGTGGGCAGTGTAATACTTACTCTATGGCAAGGATCGTGAAACTTTTTCGACCAATGTGTCGCTGAATTTTGAGGTAGTCCAGCTTTCTACATCCTATTTACGTTTTTTTAGTGAGTGTTTGGTTGAATATTATTGAATTCAATAAATATCTCAAATCAATTTTTAACATTTTAATAATGCATACATTTTAAAGAAGGAAAATGTTATTAAACTGTCAAAGTGAGTGTGTATACAATATTAACTTCAATAACTCAAAGTTACAACGTAGAACGTATATGTTAAAATGAGAAACTTACATAATCTGTTCCAGATTAGTTTGAAACATGTGTTTGTAGTTTGCTAGTCAAGATATTTACGTTAGGTTCATAGTTTGTTATATTCAACACCACTAAAGATACACAAGACAATTTATAGCTCTTGACTTCACAAAATGCATTGAGACATGACAATGAATGACATGTCTCTCTAAATATTATTGACTTCCAAAATTATACCATATTCGGAAAAATATGTATTTAAGGTTTAATTGTTTTTACTACCAGCGAGACCTGGTGGTCTAGGGGTAAGGTGTCAGACCTCTGTGCTGGGGGGCCGGGGTTCAATCCTCGGTCCCGGCACAGATTTATCTGATTACCAAACCCTTACTTCACCTCTGACAAGACGTGTATTAATCACAACTTGTGAATGTGAGGAATGTCAGCCATCCACCGTGGTTCGGATTCCACGTTAAACTGTAGGTCCTCCATTTCATCTACCAATCACCCTACCATTAAAAATTAGCGTAAGTGCGTATAACACGAACGGGTAGTAAGACGCGGTGCTAATAATAATAATAACAATAATACCAGCATTTCACCCACAGGCTAGAGTACCGTTCCTGTTTTATGACATTAGAAACTCAAAAGTTCATGACCGCACTTGAAATTTCATTGAATTACCCACAAAATGACGCCACCTATCCCTATACTGAGATAGGTTTATTCAATCTAGGGCTAACAACCAATTATGAAAGTTACATAATTAAAATTATTTCTAAACACATAAGAAAACTATAAGAACTCTACTTCATTGGCCTATTAATTAACTATGAAACTAATATCTATAACAATTAACCACCATCTAAAACGTGTAATAAACATTCGAAACTGGGTTAAAACGTTTATTTTTCGCAAAGCACGTTAAAAAAATGGTCAGTGCATCCTATTATCATCTATACTAATCGCGATAATGTGTTAAATATTGTAAAGGTTGAAACCAATAGAAGTGTACTCACATAGATGTGAAGGAAGAGTGGAAAAACCATTGAAGAAAAAATAACCTCATTACATCCAACTAGGATTTGAACCCCGTCTTCTGCAGCCCAGTTTATATCTAGAGTGACTTCTAAGACTACTTGATCTGCTTCGGTGGCCACATGGTCTAAAGCAGTAGTCGGCAACCTACAGCCCGCGAGCTGGATCAGGTCCACTGATTGACTTTATCTGGCACACAAAATATTTGGCAAACGAACAAATTGTGTTCATAAAAATAGACTAACTAACTACTATATGATAAATCTAAAATTTTGTCTACATATTTTTTCCAAACCTGCCCAATAAATGATTTTTTTAACCCATATGGCTCGCGATAGCAGAATCGTTGTCCAATCCTGGTCTAAAGCTTGACTCTGACAAGAGACTATACTGCCGATGGAGGTAGGGTGGCAGGAGATTGGGATTTGAATCCTGGTCGGATGTAATAACTTTTTTTTTCAGAATTGTTTTCCACTATTCATCCGCGCAAATCCAGGTATACTTAATATAAAGAGAACCATACTCATCTTTAACTCATTAGCGTATTTAGTACATAGGTATATAACTCGAACCGATACTAAGACGGAATGTAAAAAAAAAACAATATTTGACTACCGAAGCGAGTTAAAACTAAACATAAGTTCTCGTAATATTCTACGTATGATTCTTTACGGGATAAACTGTTATGATGCGAGCGTTTACAAATAACGTTCAGAGCAATGCGCGGTTGGCTGACTCAAGCGGGATCTATACTTCCGTTTCCCAATTCACTAGCATAGTAAGAAGCTTTTTTTTTTCAAGTAAAAAAAACTTCCTTTTACTGTCCACTTTCCTTCCGCCGCGTCTGTACGTCTCCCTTTGGTGTAATGTAGGTCTCTCTTTGGTTTGGCGTGCGTAAAGGTTCCCCTCCCGTCCCCCACCATTCGTTTGATTTCATGCCTAGTTAACGACCGGCATTCACTAAACAGGCCATGGAATGCTTTCCTTGAATTAATGACTTAGAGACGTTATTAACCTGAGCTATAAACTAGACGATAGAGGATTGTATTCGTGAGGCTGAAGTTAACACAAATGTGAACAGATAGTAAATTTCACCCTAATTTCCTAATTAGATTCCGTAGCTCAGTCGGTAAAGCTTCTATATACTGGGCTTAAAGACCCACAGGGTTTGGATTCCCAGCACGACCCAAAAAAAAATGTATCAGTGGTGAATTTGAGTTTCCACCGGTGAGATGTGAGAAAATATTAGTGGTTTTAATTTTTGTTCTCATAGAAAATAATTCTTTCAGACAAAACACATCAAAATAGTCTACACGTGGTCAGCTAAACAGTTCTTGAATGTCTAACATGAGCATATTAGCTAGCATTAAATGAACAACTTTTTAAATAAAGAGAAAAGTTGTCATTAAATTCCAGGACACCCATAACTGATATTAACAACTATTGAGGTCACCATATGAAGAAAATTAAACTCTATGTTTATATTGGAGTTATATATAATATACAGAATAAGTCAGGAGGAGAGGGAAATATTTTGAAAGAGGATATAGTATGGGTAATTTTTTTTTACGTGTATATGGACATGTTTATTATTCTCAATAATTTCGGAGATACATATATTTGAATTGAACACGAATGTTTCATGTGTTACGCACTAATAGTTGATTCGTGAACGTCAATAAACAGTAGAACTTATGTACTAAGATTGTGTGGCGTTTCTCTTGATTGTAGCGTGTCTGGTTTTATTTTTTATAAGAGTAGCAGCATACAAAGTGCAAGCAATCATCTATTCTCGTGTGTTCTGCTTTATTTTGTTAGCTTGCGTTTTAAAACATCTCTATAAACAATGATCAAAGGGAGTGAAATCTGTAGTGCAAGGTTGCCAAATAATGGAACCACCTCGGCTAATCCATCGCCCAGAGAATTTTGGGTTTGGGGTTTTTGCATCACTGCACGAGCATGAAATGGTGAAGCCCCACCATGGTGATAGTATTCTCTACCCTGTCACCGAAGGAATATCCTCCAGAAGATCTGGCAATTTATATAGCAGAAATTTTAGGTATTTTGTGCCTGTCAATGATACCACCGCCAATTAAGTTATAGACCGATTACACATCACACATTCTCTACAAGACGCTGTTGGAAATCACTTACTACAATTTCATGCGGATTTTTCTCAGATAAAAAAAATAAATGTTTCAACTGTTATTGATTGATTCCATACAGTGGCGGCTCTTAGCTGAAATTAGTGGAGGTTCTGATCCAGAATTTTTCTAGCCTTTGTTTTAAAATTGTGTAAAAGGGGAAAAACATGTATAAAAAGAAAATTTATTCAGGAACTTGATAAAATCTTAACAAAATAAACCCAATATTGTTACTTACCTAACTTTAATTGTTACAGTTCAAGCTTAATCTATTCATTTAAAAATGAAATCCATTCTTCTTCTTCTTTTAATTTGCGCAAAAAGTTCAATTATTTTCTCCTTGATCTCTGGATGACAATTGATGAAATCTTTCTCCATCGAAAGTACTGCGAGTGCATTTAGTCTTTCTGTTGAATAAAAGAACAGACAAAAAAAATAATCAAATAGAATAGCTGGAAGTATAATAATAATCTAATTCTACACTCTCCTACACCTTATCACATTCAAGAATATGGTACACGGTTTTTAAGCACAACACACGCTGAGTAAAAAAAACTTCCTTCCACCATCACGCCAGAGCCAGCCCTGCGAGAGCAACAGTGCTCTCTATACCTGGCAGTCCCGTCTTCCTCCCTACCCTCTCCTATGTGAGCATGCGCACAACAGTCAAACACCACTTCACTGGCACTGTGAAGTTCACAGTTCCATACAAAGATTTTAGTATCTTTTTCATAAACTGGGAGATGGTTATTGAAGTACTGACATTAATCTTAACGAATATGTATTGTACTACAATAATAAAGAAAGAATTAAAGAAAAAGATACTTATTATATTAAATGTTATCGATAATATCAAGGGGAAATAGCGGTGCTCAGTTCCACAGTGCCTATACACGAGCCGCCACTGATTCTGTCACTGGTAGAAGCTTCCATTTGGAGAAAAGTATGTTTGGTATTAATCAGCGATGACTGTGTATCCACTGACAAAATTTGAGTAACAATGAAGCATCTCCCGGCTGCAGATGTTGCAAACGCTCGAAGTGATATAGACTGAACCCAAAACGATGTTATGATAGCTTTACTATTGACTGTGAGACTGCCATACGCCTACTAATTAGTCGTGTACTAGGAGTAGTATAATATTTTACTCTTCGTTGGCATGTCCTTGACCTGAACGATCTGATTAAATAAACAGATATATCTACGAAACTATTGAAAATAATAGCACGTTTATCTACTCTTTTCTTTTACAACTACCCATATTATCATCTCCCAAAATATGTTTCCTCTTCTCTTGATTAACCTTGTATTTTGGAGATTTTTTAATATGAAACTGCAAAAATACTGCCCTTAACTTACAATCCTTATCATCCCACCTTAACAATGAGGAATTGATGACCAAGGATATAAATGTTAGGTCTGTACTAAAACGCCGCCTACTTGAAAGGGCACATCCTCCCATTGGGGTATTTATTATGAGAATTATCGTTCTAAAACTTCAAAAATACAAAAAAATCCTTAATTATATTATAGTTTTCGGTTGCAAGAATATTGAATATATAGGCCAACTCTATTCGTTTCAGGAAAAAAATAGTTTAGTTTCTAACCGTTTATTTTTATCTTAAAAATATTCGATTAAAATTTGTATAAAATAATCGTTTTAATATATTTATTAAGTTAGAAAACATTCTCATCGTTCCAGTACCCCGTAGCAATGAGTGCATTTTTTTAAAACTCTAAGCAAATATTAACTATGAACTATCCTTTTTATATCATTTCAAAACTTATTTTCGAAATAAATATGAAACGGGGCACATAAGCATTTCTTAAATAAACCTACATGAAAATCCATAATATATATATACATATATATATATATTATATTTATAATATATATATATATATATTTTACAGAAGTGGTAGGCAGCAACACAAGAAAGTTGAAAATTAACTACTCTAAGAAAAACTTTTTATTACTCTATATTCTATGTAGAGTAAATAAAGGCACGTAGACAAACGCACATAAAACTTATTTAGGGACAAGGTAAGGAAGCTTTTTTACGTTTCTCAAAACCCTTCAAAAGTCGTCGTAAAAGAAGGCGAAAGTACCTTTAATAAACGCAAGTGGGCTTTGTCCAAACATAACGAAAGGTATTACAGTGCTAGCGCCTGTTATTTCTTACTATGGTACGACTTTTTTAAGTACCTGTGGAAATTTTACGTGCAGTTTTCAAGACATTCGGATGTATTCTAGTGGCGTATAAATTAAATAAAACTATGCTCAGGTAACAACGGATCAATGTGCTCACACAGACTAACACTTAAGTCAGGCTAAGTCTCGTCTAAGTACGCCGCATCTGTAAGGCCCGAAGTCTTAAGAAGAATGCTATGTTTTGTCCACAGAATCCAGATCTGTACGTCTCTAGCACTCTGAAGAAGATGGATATATCATTTTTATCTTACAACTTTCAAGTCTTATACACGATAACTCTGTCTGCTAGACGGTTACTTTTTTTTACCTATGAATAATTATAAAAATATAACAGCCGAAGGCTTTATAAATATATAAGTAAATGTTTAAACTCCCAATAAAAAATGTGAAATGTGTAAAAATAAAAAATACAGTTTTTGTTAGAATAATTTAAAGATTTTTTAGCTATAGAAAATACAATATTTTATTTAAATCATTTAATGACTAGTTAACAATAAACAGGGGGGAGGGTGGGAATTCTAGTTCAAGTATTGTGTCGTATTAACAGACCAAGATCTTATACACGGTTTTGTACAATAAATTGTGTCGTGTATACCAGGTTTAAGGGTAAATACACAAGCATTTATTGATGGGAGTGAGGGAACAATTTAAGGGAAAACCACCCTCAGGATACCAGACGGGGCTTGAAAAATTAAACTTCCTATTTCACCATAAAATTCGACCATACAGGGTTGAAGCAATGACCCAAGTTTCTACCAATGTGGTTAAATTCAGGGTGAGTGGAATAAGGGGAAGGGTGAATATCTCCACACTAATACACAAACACAACCATAATACAATTTCAAGGGAATAATACAAAAATTGTAATAAAGGAAATAACCTGTGAACTAGCGTATTTAGGGTTGATAGGGAGGGGTTCATGGTGTTGAGGGGAAATAAAAATGGAACTCCTTAAATACAGTTTTTTTAAAAGCTGGTTGATTTGGTCTATCACAGTGCAAAGATTTTTACTCATTATGGTACCGGTTACAAAATAACAAACAAAATACACTTCTATTGTTAAAAAATTAAACTACAGTAGGATCTAGATAATTCGACATGGTTTGGTTTGAAAAACTGGATAATTCTAATCGAGTATGCTTCCCCATAAAGTATCTATTTAAATCAACGGTAATAAAAATCACATTTAATTAGAATTTTAAAACATAATATTTGTATAGCTCTAAAACGATCCATTGTTAATTTTTTTTAATGCGAATTCATTTTAAACATTACTTAACGATCATTATTCATTCAGCTTTATATACCAAGAATGTGATATAAAGTTAGAGTTTTTGATGCATAATAAAATATGATGTGGAGAACTCGGAACCAGCGGCAAGTGGGTTTCTTAGAATAAGGGATGTAAAGGCTCGGTTTTCATAGCTTCTGTGTGACGATATTATCACGTGATACCCTGACGGACTGATTCAAGTCTGCTCTTTTCTTGCATTAGTATTTCTAAGTTTTTTATCCTATGTTCGAATATTTAGTGTTTTTTACTGTATGTATATACATGAAAATTTAGTGTTTATTTATATATAGTGTATGTGTATTTATATATTGTATAATTTGAGGCTGGGTTGTTCTGTACCAGCTGCCTAGATACTCCTAAAAATGGTTAGATCGAATTTTTAGTCTATTTCGAACTTTTAAATAAAAAGGTTCTACTGCAGGTGTTGGCAAAAGGTCGACCTCGTAACAATTTTCAGTCGATCACGTAATAAACACGATAGCGTTACGCAAAGGCAAGCTTACCTTGCATTATTCTACTAAGGTACATCTTAAAAGATAGGTCTAATGTGTAATCCATCAAGGAAAGACTGCTTCTATTTAGTGTAAACAGAGTCTACGTTATATTTATTTTTATTTACTTTTATAAAGGCAGAAACATAGTAATGAGGGAAATTTAATTAATTAATACAAGATAAAAGAATTAGAAATAGAGTAGAAACGAATAGTGATCGCGGGACCCTTGATAAATGTAAAAGTTTATAGGGGCCTTAAAAAGTTTTATGACCCCTGTTCTACTGTATATTGTTGCTAATATCTCTAACGAATTAGGCACCAATGGTTCGGGCCCCACCCACCTCACTCTATTCCACCTTTATGGTATAGTAATATTTTAAATATTCTGTAAGCAAGAACATTTTATAAAATACAAACTTTATGGCAACGATGATAACATTGATTTTATTATATTATTGACCCACCTAGAAAGTCTAATGGTCTATTTCGTTACTTTTGCCATATACTGGACTATCGATGACGAGAGTTTCGGGTCTCAAATACTGGTAGAATGTATCTAGGATGGTTCTCTACGCCACCTCCCCGCAAATACGGCTACATGTCCATTAAATGCAGCCTTCCTCATTTATAACACACTTATGTTACTAGTACATATGCCACACATGTTAAACGTGTGGTAAGGCATCGTGGTAAGAGATACATGTATTGTTATTTTTATGGGTATTAATTTAAGAATCAATGGTGATTGCTGTGGATCCCATGACTTGGGTTTTATAAATATGAAAATTGTTTAAACAATTTTAATGACGGAATCAAATTTCTTTCTTTCAGAATTGGACTCTAGATTTCAAGTACTCGTCTCCAGACAAGAGATTGCAGCAGAGTTGGTCGAACGAAGCAACCGAAGGGACAAGGTGAGGTTAGGTGGTTTTTGAGCTTGAAGGTGGTTGTAGTAGTATATTTCAGTCTGCGTCAGTCGTAAAACTGGCAGTTTCTCGTCTCACCGCGTCCTGTGTGTGTGTGTGTGTGTTCGGGTGTGTGGGAACATCGACACATGTCCCCTGGCATAGTTCATCGCCATCTTCATTCAGGGGTCGACAGAATCGATGATGTGAAATGCTGACAATCTTTGTCAGGGGTTCTTAAACTCTTTACGATCGTAACCCTCTACAATGGACGACCCACCCAATATGTTTCCATACGCCCTTCACAAGAATATCTAAATCATCATAATAAAACCTAATAGAAACCAGTACTACTTCAAAATATGTCAATAGCTTATTATTAAGTTACTTCACAGAAAATCTAAAAGTAACTCAAAACGATTTTATAATATTTATCTATAGAAAAATGGAAAATCACAAATACACAATCCGTATTGATAATGGTGATAGTTTATTATAATCTAACAAATTACTTAATCTATGGCATTGGGAACTCGAAAGTTCATAACCATTCTCATAAAAGTACGCTACCTATCCCTAACTTGAGCTAATTCTATCCAGTCCACCTCATTACACCCTATCTCTCTCACGTCTAACCAAATGTTATCCTCTCATCTGCGTCTGGGTCTTCCCAGTCATATTTTCCCATTGGGTAAATTCCCCGAACAAGGGTCTAGAATCTCCCATTCGTGCTGCATGACCTGCTCACCGAAACCTGCGAGACTTTATTACCCTAACATTATTTGGTGATGAGTACAGGGTATGCAGCTCATTATTATGTACCCTCCTCCACTCCCCCTATCTTAATTAATTTTTGAAGCAAATATCTTACAAAGCACCTTGTTTTCAAAAACTCTACATTTATTTTCATCATTTAAGGTAAGAGACCACGTTTTGCACCCATAAAGAACAACCGGTAAAATTATGGCGTTGTATATTCCGAGTTTTACATTTCTTGACAGCACATTTGATTAAATTTAATCTAACAACACCTTTAAAAATAATTGTTTAGAAATCGAGTCCCATATCTCAATTATTTTGTTTACAAAACCCTAATGAGTATGGATGTATGTATACCTCCAGCTAAGGCCAGTACACACAGAATGCGAAGCTAAGCTAAGCTAAGCTAAGAAATGTTCCCTCTTTCCCCTCCTGAATTCAGTAATGTTTCTTTCTTGTCTACTCTAGGGAAGTTTAGTTATGGCGTTCTACAAAATATTTTGTTTGAGCTCAGATGATAATACTGAGGAAGAGAAGAGGCTGCTTTTGGCGGCTGTTTTGGAAGATGAAGAAAATTTAGGATGTGGACGGTTGACTTTTTCAATTAACGCTTCCATTTTAATATCAAATCCTTTATTAAATATAAAACCTAAATAGAATATTACTGAAATACACGTGAAACATACTAAAAACAAAACTTCAATCCTTCCTTGGCTAATTTCGCCAAACCAGCACTGCGTCTGTTCAACATGGCTCCCAAGCTGCTTTATACGCATGCGCAACGTAAGATGGCTCAAAATGGGAGATGGAAAAATTGCCCGGCCATCAATCGGAAAAAAACATAGCGTGGCGTAGCAAGGCATAGCTTAGATTTTTGTGTGAACCAACACACTTAAATATATGGTCCGCTATTGTTCTAAACAGTTAGCAGAACAATTCTTAGCCTAGCTCAGCTTAGCGTTCTATGTTCACCGACCTGATCTAAGTGATCGAGTGGGATTAAAGGAGTATTTTGCGATTCTTTGAGATCCCTAGTTAGATCCCTTGGGCAATAAATACAATTTTTCACTTTGTATATTTTAGTAGTACCAAATATTTTCAATTCACCAATTTTATTATGAATGGACGTATCTGACAGCTAGAAAAATCTACTATATATTTACTTTCATGTATTTATAGTTCAAATCATGAGATCTGCAGTTGACACTTTTGTTAGATACTATCAAGACTTATAAAATAACACAAATAATATATTTAAATGTTATCAATGGTGAACGAAAAAAAAATTGAACTTCATAAAAGCAGCTTCAAATGTTCATTTGTAAGAAAATCAAGGTATATACAGAACGTTCGCTCTCCTTGGCTAAGTCAAAAATCATGTGTTCATGTAAATCGTGATTAGAAATCGCATTAAAAATGTGTCTGTTAAAATAAAACGGATTATTCTAAATATTATTACAAGCACCTAGTATTACTAGCCGTTCGGGTTATACGCACTTACGCTAATGTGTAATGTAAGGGTGATTGTGAGATTAAATGGAGGACCTACAGTTTAACGTGGAATCCGAACCACGGTGGAGGCCTGGCATTCCCCACATTCACAAGATGTCTTGTCAGAGGTGAAGGAAGGGTTCGGTAATCAGATAAATCTGTGCCGGGACCGAGGATTTAACCCAGAATCCCCAGCACAGAAGTCTAACATCCTATCCCTTAGACATCAAGGTCACCATTTTCTTCTAACTAATTAAGTATAGCCCTTGTGGGCATGTACTGCACGAATAATGTTTGGTCAATCTAATTGCTTTATGTAATTAATATAAACATTGAAAAAGCAGCCACAATGTCAGATTAGTTGTTGAAACAGGCGTAAAGAAATTAGTTTAGCACCTCACAAACAAAACTAAGTTACCTCATTACATTAGGGTAAAATTTGTTTTTATTCGAGGTAATCGATTATTTGACACTGTGAGAGATACATTCAACTATTTGTTTAAAATAAAAATAGCTATGTTTAGAAACTAGGACATGTATTAAAATAGTTTATTTTTATTATTGCTATACACGTCCAATACAAAAAAACTTAATTAAATAATAATATTTTTTTCAGTTGAGTGGTTCATAGAATTTACTGCTCAACCCCTCCCCCTCACTAACCATTTAACACACCACACATAGAGTAATGTAGTGAGTGAACGTGGGTGCCATGGACAGATTTGATGATATTGAATAAGAGGGAACAATTTATTAGTCCGCAAAATGCCCCCATAAAATCATACGAGAATTTCTATGAGCGAGAACGAAAGGCTCAGGAGGCCTACCAATTTTGCTGGGAAATGTATTTTTTACATACTTACATGTCCCATCTGACGTGGGACCGAAGGCTTTACTTACCCTCCGAAGGAAATTGTGCTACGGATTTTTATCTCTCAAGAAAAATCCGTTGACCTCAACTGGTTTTTAACCCACGAGCATCGGGTTTTGGGGTGATTATTTTATCCCAAGACACCGAGGTCAACCTTATTTAGTTAAATGATTCTACTGACGTGAGAAAATACTTGGAAAATGTGTTTTCTTCTTTCTTTATTTAGTTAAATGATTCTAATGATACTTGCAGAATGTGCTTATATATATAAATAACGTATAGAACTGTCTTGTTAAAAGCATAGGGTGAATCCGGTACTAATAACACATTTTTAAATAAATGATCTGCGGTAATAAAAAAAATGCAATTACTTTATCCTTTAAGTCAATTTTACTGTTGAAATCTTAGAAGAAAACATGGATTGCAATTAGCAGCATGCTGCTAGATACGGTAGTGGAAATAGGTCCTTATTCTCTCTGAATTTAATTTAACTATTGACTATAGTGCTCTATGTTTTCTGTCTAAATTAATCACCAAACAAAAATATCAACTTTAAATTCAAACATAACTTAGAGGCGATATTTCAACTTTAGATTCAAAGATAAATCTTAAGAATCCAGCATGTATACAAAATTTCATTACGTTAAAATTCCTCAATTTAAAAACATAGGGAGAGTGGCCTACCCAGGTGCTTCATTATCCAAATCTAGGTGGTTCGTTTTATAAGTGTTTGAAAAAAAACCATCGTTACATTAAATAACCTAATAATTATTTATAAATAGGGAAATAACATCTAAATATTCTATCAAATATTAAGAATATTTTCTATAGATTTATTTACAGCATTATTAATTTAGTGATTTTATGACATTTGTAACTGCTTTGTTGGCGGATTACTATAATATTTAAGATTCCAAAAATATTAGTATTTAAGGAAGAGAAGAAAGGATAATATATTTTTACACATTGGTTAAGTGGGTGAGGGAGTTTTGTCACTTATTTTTAATTAATCTATTTTTTCATTATTTCCCCCCTGTTTGCTGTTCTGGAATGCTTTTTTTATTATTATTATTATTATTATTATTATTACTATTATTACTATTCATCATGCAGAGGGTGTGGATTATTTAGATAATACAGAATACAGCCTGGACGAAAATTTTAGAGTCTCACCTAGGGTGCATGACACCCTTGATCTAGCCCTGGGTCTACTGTTAACAGAAATACTGGTTATAACATTCTATATAAAATGAAAGTTTGATATCTTCCCACCACCGGACAGAATAGTGAACAAGGCTATCCAACGCCACGGTGGAGAATATACCACACAACTGGGTTTAATTAGCCACATGACGTCATTATCACGTCTAGTTGCTTCAGATATCTGCAAGGGGTAGATAACTCACACATTGTACTATTCAAGTAGACATTTATTCACCCAGACAATCTAGTGCTTAGGAGAAATAATGTGAAGATACTTTTATTTTGATGTCTAGCCAGAGTTTAATTATGCGATAGTGTGATTGTCTTTTAGCGTCGTAGATAAATAGGACGTCAGCTAATCCTGAATTCAGCCTGAACTGTTTGTTATTCGTATATTGGGGGATTGGTCGAACACCTCGAATAGACTATCAATACAGCCTCATAGCCAGAAGGCTAGGGTTTGATACTCAATTGGGAGAATAGAGGTTGGGTCATCCCCCCTTTCTCACCTACAAAATGTAAGCTTACATCCTCCCCCAATTGAAATGTTGGATTAGGCTATTTGCTTGTATTTAAACCTCTTCATTGTGTTTGGAGTAGAACGGCCGTGATAGACCATATATCGTGGTGAACTACACTTTATTTTCCACGGTGTTGAGTAGTTCTTCTGCGCAAAGCTCGATTATTTTTTTTCGCCAACATGTGGCACGCGTGTCTTGTATTGGCGAACGGTTTGGTCGATCACAAATTAAATGAAAACATTTATTTTTATTATGATTATTAATATTAGCACCGTGTCTTACTACCCGTTTGGGCTATACGCACTTACGCTAATGTGTAGTGGTAGGGTGAATGTGAGATGAAATGAAGGACCTACAGTTTAACGTGGAATCCGAACCATGGTGTAGACCTGGAATTCCTCACATTCACAAGATGTCTTGTCAGAGGTGAAGGAAGGGTTTGGTAATAAGATAAATCTTTGCCGGGACCAAGGATTGAACCCCGGACGCCAGCATAGAAGTCTGACACCTTAACCCTAGACCAGCAGGTCACCAATTTATTTTTATTATATATCGTTCATATTAAAGTTAAAATAATTAATATCGCGATGAAGGTTAGTTTCACCCAATATTGATCGGCAAGTGTGAGTTGCTAATGATCAACACACTTTGAAACTAGTTAAAATAAAATTATAGTAAATGATCTTTTAATTACAATAGAATTATTACAATAAAGTCTAATAAATGTACAATCATGATTCAAACCCTAACCCCCTCAATATCTTAGCAGAGGGTTGTTTTATTGATTAAAATAAGTAATCAAGAAATAATTATTTTTATATGTTATTATTAAATATAAGCTATATTATGCTGACTGTTGGCGGCTTAAAATAGCAAATCTGAGGAAATATGAGGTATTTGAAGAAATTATGCTTGGAAAAAGAATTAAACTCCATAATTTTGTTGGATAACTTAAAAAGCTTGTTGGGTGAGACGCATCAGGGACAAATTGAATGCAATTATAATATAACTTGCAAAAATAATTATCTAGATCAAATATTTAAATTTAAAATCTTGATAGTTTCAACATAAAGAGTTCATTAATATTATTGTGACGTAAGGGTATCGTGTTTGAATACCGACCGAGAATTTCGAGAGAAGATTTATCAATCATCTTGAAAGGAATTTCGAGTATCAGTATGTCTGAAGTGGTTAGTCCCTATTATAAAAATATTTGTAAAAAAAATTCTTAACGTTATTTTAAGTTAGTAGACTCATGTTTATTGAGTAAGAAACACCAAGGTGATAATAAATGAGGGTCTATTTTTCACCTACTCCCCACTGCTCCCCTACCCAAGACCTTGTCTCACCTTACTAAAGGCTCCTCCACCCGACAAGGGGTCAAAAGTTAGACATCCCACAAATCTTAAGTCCATTTCTTTTCTAAAATTCCGCCTCCATCCACCCCAAGGCTCTCTTCCTCTAGGAAGGTAATAGCCATGACGGCGCCTCCAGCGAAAGAAAATGGTTTCTTATTAATGGAAAAAGCGTTAACTCCGATGCATAAAATGAAATCAACACGTTCCAGTCTAAACAACCAAATCATGAACACCTCAACCCTCAACCCCTCAATATACTTAACCCCTTTTAGACCTATTAAAAAAATGTCTTAAAATTCTATTCAAACCTAAATTTGTTCTAAGCTAATTCTTCTTTTTGTTACAAACAGTATAAGAAAAATAATTATTTAAATCAAAGTATAACAAAGTAAATGTAGTTATATATTTTAATATTCTTTGTTAAAATTAGTTAAAGAGCGTTGTAACTTTTTAGGTATGCTTTTTGTGGTGAAATATTAATAAATATTTTTAATGAAATAGCCGTCCTTAGTGCTAATTTAAGCATAATAAATAAATATAATTATTATAATCTATTGTTTTTACTATACTAAACAAATGATTCAAAATATAAAATAATTGTTATGATTAACAAAGTAGAGTTGTTGTTTTTTAGTAATTATCAATAATAAATCGTATTTTGTGAACTATTGAAATTAATTTTCTGAACATTCATAAAACTGGATTAAAATGTTAAATACTTCCTAGTTTACTCAAAGAATATACATATATATTTTACATGCACTCTTTTTATGGATAATTATGATAATTTGTTTAATAGATAACTGAAAGTAACTGGTCACAATATTAAGTTTGTTTCTATTACAGGCTTAAAGTAGCTTTGACAAAACTAGTGATATGAGCTAATCGTTCCGTCCAATCTTACAGCATATGAATTGCAAATTGAATGTACATTTAAATAGATTTCCACGTCACCAATGGTTAAACAAACGTTTAAATAGATGTTAACTTACCCTATAAATAGCTCGTATTGGTCTAGTTATCGTTAATCATCCAAATAGGACACAATTATGAAAACAAAAAGTTTTATTTTAAATCAAGGAAATAGTTTGCATTGTATTTCTTTAACCCTTGTGTTCAGCATAATTTTGTGATGTATACTTTAAATAAGGGCACAATTAATATACTAGAAAACAAGAATATTTAGTTATTAGAAATAAAATTATGTACCTAAATGGTGATTTATATTGGAAGAAATTTTTTTAAGGCAAAATTTTTGTGTTCTGCATGCATTGTATTTTACTTTATAGTAACAATTTTTACGATCATCACTAAAGTTGTTTTTTAAAGTCCCTATATTTAACTAAATTTCCTCCAGAGGTTTCTATTAAGGATATTGAATCTTTCTTAGCAAAATAACATAATCTCAAATTCTTACAATGCTCAAACCCTCTAATATTTCTTCCACATTTTTGCCGAAGAAAAAGATTTTTCATTAATAATTAACACTGCAGACCTTTGGCCAACTGGTTGTTTGACACCAGCATTCTATAGGAAGCTGCTGCCAGAGTAGACCCGCATAGAGCCCCCCCCCCCCCCCCCACCCCCCCACNCCCCCCCAATTACCCCTACAAAAATAATTATTGTAATAATGGTTGAAAACTCACACGTGGTTAATTCTGGTACCCTGCCCATGATCACTCATGGAGAACTGGAGGGTACCAATAAACCCTGCTCTTGGTGAATACTAACGATATTGTCTTAATCTTTAAAAATGTCCGTGGTACTCGGACCAAAGCTTGTTTGGTTGAATGAATTATCCACTATTTGTGTGGCTGAAACGTTAATTTACAGTGATTATGTAATTGAAAACCATCTTTACCACAATTTTAATATATCTAGAAGGTGACCTGCTGGTCTAGGGGTAAGGTGTCGGACTTCTGTGCTGGGGGTTTGGGGCTCAATCCTCAGTCCCGGCACGGATTTATCTGATTACCAAATCCTTCCTTCCCCTCTGATTCATTAATCACAACTTGTGAATGTGTGGAGTGCCAGGCCTCCATCGTGGTTCGGATTTCACGTTAAACTGTAGGTTCTCCATTTCATCTCACAATCACCCTACCATTGCACATTAGCATAAGTGCGTACAACCCGAACGAGTAGTAAGACGTGGTGCTAGTAATAATAATAATAATATTTGTAGGTTTGAAAGGTCTTTCGATTTAAATACTGTATTGGCGCTTTGTACTGTACTGGGTGGTGCTATAAAGTATCTTATTGACTATATTTCTGTTATGATTAAAAGAACTGATTTAGATAGTAATATGTGAAGTATATGGATAGAATCCTTACCCTCTACAACAAAAAATTGGTATTTGGGAAGATTTACCTGGTTCCTCACACATAATTTTGAAACGTTTTATAACTACTTTACAATTTCTGGAAGACACTTTGGTCAACTACCCTTTTACAAAACTACTATTATACGATTATATTTCTCCTAAAATTAATTGGAAAATACACCATCTAATTCTCATTATTACATCAAATTAAAGGTGACTCAACTTCTTGAGTTGACTAATATAATAGGATTGAAATAATATAATAGAACTGACATTAATAATTATAATATTTTAGTTCTTGATTTACCTATGGTTTTTACTATCCTTTGGTAACATTTAGCTCTAAATCACTAGTAAATATTGAAATACATATTCCAAATCTATTTATAGAACTAGATAAAACAATCACTATTTAAAAAAATACCAACCCCAATGTTTTTATCAACTACGACCATGGAAATTATATCAATATTTAAAACGCTATGGCTATTGCTGACTGGTCTTGTATTTATTTAACTGCTCACCTAAAGATAATTTCACCATAATTATGTTCACTAAAATAAATACTCACATTCCTCAAATAACTTTTCATAATTCATACAAATTTAATTTCATATTTGGTTTACTTAAATATTAAGTCTTATACTAATAATTAATCAGCATTGATGTTTACATGGAGTCTGTGTTTCGAATATTAGCTGGATGCTCTGGAGATGGTTTCTCGACGAGATTTCTCCATTCTCTCGCCAGGAAAATGCGGGTGTATATCCTCTAAAATACCCAGCTCATCCCTACCACTTAAGATCAAGTTGTAAATCCTTTGGATCCTTTGGGTGAAACGTATCAATAAAATAATAAATACTGATGATAATAATAAGAATCTACGAGTCGGAGAGAAAAAACAAGCATAAGAGATTATTTTATCCCTTATTATGTAGACATCAAATCTGGTTGTAATTAATGATTCTTTCTTCTTTTTTTTTAGAAAAGAAAATTATTATTTTAATGAAAAGTTTACTTAGGTCTGAAAATCATTAAGTAGCTTGTAAAGGGGACCCAATTATTATGAATGTTAGCACACAGAAGGGAGGTATTTTGGATGAATACACACTGAAGTTTTAACTGACCAGGGAGAGAAATAAAGCAGCTCCAGAATTTTGAGGGGTGAAAAAAACCTAACATAGAGCTAGAAAGTTCATGGAAGAAAAGAAGGAAAATTTGGGAGTAAATGGGATGTTCTCCCCAGTTTTTCAATTCTTTCTTTCTCGATCCTTTTATTACCCCTTTCCACCCCAATACTAATTCCCTCCCTGAGAACCTATACACCCTTCCCATTGTGACGGCTCATTTCTACCTTTATTTTTTAGAGTACTCTTACTTGGGAAAGTATGCATCAAACTATTTTTTGTTTCACGTATTCAGATTTGATCAAACAATATTTTCCCATCTTAACATAACAAATCCATTTTTTTAGTACCGCGTCTTACTACCCGTTTGGTTTGTAAGCCTATTTACAAATTACGCTAATGGGTTAGAGATGAGGAAGGTTAAATGTATAGTAATTGTACCCATATTCGTGGGAAAAGATAGTATACCCACATTTGTGGGAAAAGATAGTGGGAAACCATTTAGGGAAAATTACCCTCAGTACATGCGACCGGGATCAAACACAATTCTCTCCGTCATCAGCAGTGTAATCTATTATGAGAGTGATGCCTTAGACCATGTGGCCACTGAAGTGGGTAGCAAATTAGTTAAAGTATGATTTGACTTTGTGTTTAGAAATATTTATCTGTATGACATCTAGCATATGTGAATGAAGAAGTGACAAATTTTGGTTAAATCTCATGATAATTATTATTATTATTACTACTATTAGCATCTCGTCTTACTACCCGTTCGGGTTATACGCACTTACTCTAATGTGTAATAGTAGGGTGATTGTGAGATGAAATGGAGGACCTACAGTTTAACGTGGAATCCGAACCACGGTGGAGGCCTGGCATTCCCCACATTCACAAGATGTCTTGTCAGAGGTGAAGGAAGGGTTTGGTAATCAGATAAATCTTTGCCACGACCGAGGATTGAACCCCAGCCGCCAGCACAGAAGTCTGACACCTTACCCCTAGACCACCAGGTCACCCTCATGATAATGATTATGAGAGTAATTTACATAGGGGAAATTATTGAATTTTCATCATTTCTCCGCAACTATATGAGATGCGAAATAACCTATCAGAGTAAAGTTGTAGTACTGTTAAAGATTAAAATCTCTTATTTGAAATATATTTTTATAAAACCAATAGTTTCTGAGCTATAAACAAACATATATACTTTTTATTTCAGGTTTTTGAAAATTAACTTGATTATTATGCTCTTCGGTGGACAAAGATTTTTCTCTTTTCTCAATTTTTCTGTAACAGTATTCCTAGTTCCTAATGCCATAGAGTAAGTAACAGTGTATATGATTTTATTTATGTTCTATAAGTGTTTCTACAGCAATGTCTAGACTTATTATTTCGTTTCACAAATCTTACGAATTTCTAGTAAATCTATATTTTTAGATAAAAGCGGAATATTATTTTTTATCATCACGTCTTACTACCCGTTCATATTATGCGAAGTACTAACTACGCTAGTAATTTTATGGATGAGGTAGTTTATTTTTAGAGGAAGGGTACCCGCATATTCATGGATGAAGTGTAGTAAACAATTTTGGAAAAAAAACCAACTTCCCTACACCCAAACGAGATTCGAATCTCGATCTCACCGTCATTGGCAGTCTATTTTACTGTGAGAGAACCTCAATTAGACCATACGTCCACCACATCGGTTATTTACATAATATATTAACGTCACTTTATAAATTGTACTGATGGGAGTGGTAAAGTTTTATAATCTATTTAAAATGTATTTTAAATTCAAATTAAAAGTAAAAATGAATCGTGCCGTTGAGGAACTAAAATTAAACTTGGTAGTAATGACGATTAGTCTTTACTATCTGTCCACACTTGTTTATTGGAAGCCTATCGATTCAGGGGCTGACAGCAGCGTCTGAAGCAGCCGGTGCTATTTGGGTTTGACGGTTGTGGAAAAGGGGGGGTAATAAAAATTGTTGGATGTGAGTAAGGGGAGAAGCTATCGCTGTGGTTGAGAGTAAGAGAACATTAATATCCAAACAACCCGACCATAAAACCGCGCAACAAGAGGCAAGGAAATTAGATCGGGGATGACAAATTTTTCTAGACACGGTCAGATAGAGACATTTATTGCTGAACAAGTACAACATCCGCAATCCACATTTCATGCTGCATTTTTTAATAGCACCGCCATTTGTCAACTTGTTTGGTTGCTAGCCAATAATATGAAGATTGTTTCAACCTTTCTCTCTCTCTCATTTTTTGTACGTTTTTGTTCCTACCCCCACCTCTCTTCCTCGTTCACGTGCTCATAGCCAAGTTATTTTAAGAGCAAAGTATGAGAGATGGTAAGGAACGTATTACTGTAGTCTGAAATAATCCCATATATTATTTATGTTGTCAACATTCATTTTTCTCAACTAATACAAAGCCTACAGCAATTAATAAGGTATCAGTGGATAGATTTTTTTTACCAACTTCTGACATAGCATACTCAGTTTGTTTATTTTTTTATTTTAGCACCGCATCTTAATATCCATTCGGGTTATTCGCACTTAGGCTAATGTATGACAGTAGGGTGATCGTGAGATGAAATGAAGTACCTACGGTTAAACGTGGGATCCGAACCATGGTGGAGGCCTTGCAATCCACACATTCACAAGTTGTCATACTCAGTTTATGTTAAAACATATTGTTTGTTTAAAATGTAAGTTATTATTATTACTATTATTATTAGCACAGAGTCTTACTATCCGTTCGGGTTACATGCACATACGCTAATGTGTAATGGTAGGGTGATTGTGAAATGAAATGGAGGACCTACAGTTTTACGTGGAATCCGAACCATGGCGGAGACCTGGAATTCCTCACATTCAAAAGTTGTGATTAATACACATCTTGTCAGAGGTGAATGAAGGGTTTGGCAATCAGATAAATCTGTGCTGGGACCGAGGATTAAACCCCGGACCCCCAGCACACCCGCACAGTAAAATGTAAGTTAAAAGAAAAAAATCTATATTATTTTCGTTGCCTTTACAATGACTATCAATAAGTCTTAGAGACAGATGCTTCAAAGAGTTGTATTATACTTTCCAAATGCTGTATTTACTCATGGACAACTCTATGTAGCCTTTCAAGAGTCACTAAATCTAACAATATTTTTGTATCAATTACCGAAAATGACAAACAAAACATTTAAGATTATTGCATTCTGACATCAAATATTGGATACAAAGAGGTATTGTAAATTGTAAATACGTTCACATTAATAAACTCGTGTTGCTATTTTATGTATACACTTAGCTGAGTATTTAGTTTCAACAACCCAACAAAATACTAAATCTTTTTTTTAGGTTGGAGGGGGGAGGTTGAATATGTAAAAGTTTCTCGTGGGTTTACTGGTACCACATTATTATTAATGATTAAAGGTAGGATATTTATAATGTTTAATATTCATATTCTAAGCTTCATTTGTTTAACAAGACAAAAACATGTTTTGAGCTGCCCTTTATTTGAAAAGTGTTTCTTTATTTGGCATACAACTGCATATTTAGTCCTTTATCAGTCCATACACGGTTACTAGACTTGACGGTAGGGGTCAGGCAGGCACAGGTCCACTCCAGTGATGACGTAGCCTGGACACCACCAGCAGAGCTAGCAGTACTCGAGACGAGCATTGGTATATTACAGGTGAGCTAAGAATACACTAATGAATGTTTAATTTCTCATTTATTTCTAATTGTATCGAATACAATTGTTAAATCTCACCTTATTACGAAATTATACTATTATATTTTAACTTTATTCACTAGAATGCCATGGAAAATATAACCAATATCGTTATACAAGCATTATATCTGTGTTATATTTATAAAACGGTATAATATTATAAAATCTATAGCATTCATGATATGTTTTTAGTAATTATTATGACCTTGGACTATTTTATAAAATTAAAATATTGTATTGAAATTGTATAAATCAATATAAAACAATGTCGTGACAAATAAAACCAATATAGTTGTACAAGCGCTATTTTAGTTTTAGGTTTGTTTTATTTATATCAACTATGGCATGTATTTCATGGATTTTAATCCCGCAGACAGTTGAGCAACACTAGAACTACATTCCTGTGTTTTTCTTCGCGGCCTATTTCTTAATCTACAGATTAATCTCGTACGCAGTATGTATCATTGTTTAATGATGATTGTGGAAGCTGCTGTACTTCTTTGGGAGAATGTCGTTTTTATGCCCGTATTTTACAGTCATTACAAGTAAGCATTGTTGGATTTACAACACTGCTACACATCTATAAATTTAAATGAGAATCTGAATAAGGATTTAACACACCTTTTATAAGAAGATTCAATAAATCAATATTTAAATCCCTTATATAATCTAATTCATCAAAATGTATTGAGCACAGGTGGACGATATTAACGTCAAATGAATCGGCCAGCTTGCAAACATGTATCCACTTTAATTTAGTTTCATTGTTTTTAGGAAACCGGTGAAAATGAATGCCTCTCTCTCTCTATATATATATCCTTTTGGTGTATATATATATATATATATATATCCTTTTGGTGTATATATATCCTTTTGGTGTATATCATAATTAGAACTGACATTCGCACAACACACCATTGTTACAGACTCACATTTGATAAAACTACAGTTTTATTACACAAGTAAACACACTCGGTGACTGACGCGTAGCTCTCACCCGAAGTTAGCTTGGTGTCCACTTGACGTCAGGGGGCGGGGCTTGCCACTGCGCATACGGTCCGTGACCCCTAGCTTCTATTCTAGTAGCCTGAGTTTATATTTAAACAATATTCAAGACAAAACCTACAGTGAATATTTTAAAGAGTTTTCTAAAATATTTTTAAATCTTTCGTTTAATTTTTTCTAAAGGAAGTATTTCATGTTTTACATATTAATAATAAACTAATGACTTTTAAGTAGATTTATTCTACTGTCTAAATAAATATATTTTTATATAAGCTATAGCCTAAAATATATTTTTTAAATAAATCTATATGATATTTAAATATAAATCTTAGATTTTCGATAAACTTAAGTCAATGTAGTGTATAAGTTATTTTAAAAATCAATCATTATATTTTTAATATACATTTTAACTATTTTTTAAAACATTTTTCACATTAATTTGCACCTATAAAAATTCATATTCCTTAGTGCGAGGAGATGAGCTATAATAATTTTGAAACTTATATCGTAAATGAGCAATATTTAGGCTAATGGATTGTGCTGTAGCCTACGGATTTACTCATGTAAGATTTACGAGAACTCCACGTTCCTGTCATACTGTGTGACTTGACACCAATATCGAATTTATTTAATCGCATCGCCTCGTCGAGGTCTCAGGATATTCCACGTCGAGAGTTTGTCGTGGTTTGGGATGTAAACCTGAAGCAAATCACTTGACATTTGCATATTATATAATTTAGCCGTGTCATACCAAGGCAAAGCGTGTAGTCTATCACAATTGTATGCGCTGAAACTGACATAAATCCTGCATATTTGGAGAGAGGACGGCGAGGAGGAAAACGTCTATTCAATGTTCTATGACATATATCTAGTGATATAGTACGTCTGGCACATAGCAAATAAAGCCAAAAAGCTGCACTTTTTGATTGGAATATGCCACTTTCTGTAGTTATAGGTAAGGGAAAAAGATACCTTTTCAGATAGGGAGCCACTTGAAAATCCGTGCAGGACACCAAAATGGCGGCCATTTATAGCCGCCATTTTAATGTTCTTAATTCCATGGTATCTCGGCTTCTAATATTCCGATTTAAGTTTTTTTGTTTTGTTTTAAAGCTCTTGCTAAGAAGAAACTAATTGGTTATCATATATTTATCTCCAAACTTTAAGGTTTCTCCACAATTTAAGAATTTATGAAGATTTCACTTTTCTCACAAATTTCATTGCTAACTATCTTTTTTATTGTCCATAATATCTCCTTTATAGGTGATATAAAAAAGAAAGAGAATTATTTTTTCTTTCTATTGATACCAAGAAAATCTGTTTTAATAAACTACTTCTTGAGAAATTACTGGTCAAATGAAACGACTGGTTTACAATATTTCGTTTACTTTACTATTAAAATAAGATAGTAACATAATGTTTACAAAAATGTTTGAATAATAGGAATGCTCCTGCAAATTAACTCCTTCTTAGCAGCTTAAATGTCTCTAAATCAAGCTATCTTCTTCCTCATCTTCCAAATCATACCTGAAAAAAAGTAATTATTTTCATATAAACTCTTAAAAAGTTAACAAGTAAAGAAAAGTATTTTTGACGCCTGGTATTTGAAAAAGAGTATACATACAGAAGACGCTGGATGCAAAAATAAATATAATGATCTTGAAAGTGATGGAAATATTGAAATTTAGAAATTCTCAACTAAGCACATGCCTTTTATTGTATTTATTGTCGCATTTTTGACCTCCAGTGCAGTTCCTGCAAAGCAGCGTGCATGGAACCTTAGCCTTTGAACAGGAGCATCGTGTACGGCATTCAGAGCAACTGCAATTAACCAATTCTCTACAAGCTGCCCAAATCGAGGGCAGAGAAGACCAGACCGGCACCCACTCCCCTGCAGCTCTGGTACATTCCCATCCTTCTGGTCCTGGAACGTTGTCTATCACTGAGCAGGCACGACCCCAGACTTGTCCTGCCTGGTATGCTGAACGGAGACAATGCTGCCTTAATGCCTCTTTAGTTGGGGGCAAGCTTGATAGACTGCGACTTTTTGAAGTAAATAGAAGCTTTCTAACATGATTGACTGAGAATTCTTCTCCATCTTTGTAGTAAATCAAAACAGTAAACTTCTACAGACTGGCCAAGCATCTTCAGAAAGGCCTGCTCAATATGAAACGCTGCAAACATGGCTACAAATTTGGATTCACCATAAAATTCAAGCCAGTTCCACTGGATGGATTTAGTCAAGGCAAATAGAGGTTGAGCCACACATATGACAGGAATTTGTCTTGGATTTAAAAACGTTGTAATTTTTCTTATTTGATCCATTCCGTGCTTCAGCATTGACGGCGAAGAAGAACTTTCATTGAATAGAGGTAAAAGAGAGTTACGTGTTAATTCAAATGATGAAGAGCCTACCTTTGAAGCATAGAACGCTGCCCAGGAAAGATCTAAGGGCCCATCTTTTCTGTCGCTAAGAATATGGTCTAGCCATTCCTGTTCCGTTTTCCACTCGGATCCAAATTTAGAAGTTGACATCTGAGAACAGGTGATCTCGCTTGCTATTGGCACAGGAGGTTTCTTGGAAGGCAGTGTTACAGTCTTGACAACATTGTAGCTGTCTGGAAGCTCTGTCACTTTCCTGTTACTTTGATCGACACACGAAATGCTTGTGGCGAAATTACGAGGCTCACCAACTTCTCCTTCGCCGGGAATTTGAAAGATAGAAATTGCTTTTCCGTGGTAATATGATTCTGAAGTTGTACTGCTGTAGTTATGATCAATGTTATCGTACGCACCAATCACAAAGAAACCATGAAGCAAATTTGAGGGGCAAAGGACACCTTCTTGAGCTCTCTTAATCTCCAAGTGAGCCAGACTTGCTGTTATCTCCATAATTCTGTTTGGTGATATTGAGAGGCCTCTTTTATGCATGCTTTCAATTATTGTATTATTTCGTGTTCTTCCAAATATAGACAGGCACACGTATAATGGAACTGGTGGTTCATGACTTTTCTTATGACAAATAATGTTGCCTTTTGGAGTGTTTTCACTGTGGATGAAAACTATTAATTGGCTGATAGTCAAAGCAGGCTGAGTTGCTTTAGTCACATTCTCTTCTGAAGCATAGCCATGAAGTAAAGAACACACTAAAGAGAGAAGTGCCGGAGGAACGCTTGCAGCTTGTTGATCATCGTTCAGATGACCATCAAGCGTAGCTTTGTGCTGGGTTATGATCTTTCTAATTTGCTTAATAAAGCTTTCACATGCAACAGCATCATCATCAAGGTTTTCAGAATGAATATATTAAAAAATATTAGCACCATTACGATAAAGGAAGTAATCTCTGCCTGAAAGTTGAGCTTTGAACTGTGGGAAGTGATCGAGAATTCTCTCGCGTAAACGGGTATTATGTGTGTTTTGAAGGTCTTTACTCTTCATTCCCAGAATATTTGCAAGGCTGTTTGCATATATAATCTTTAAGTGAGCCATTTTTAATAAAATCTCAGTATTATCAGATTCAGAGGCCTTGTTTTTCTCTCTTATGAAGCGTGCAACGGAAGCCATACTCTCACAGATGGAGTTGACCTCTTCTTCTTTTACCCCAATTGATGCTCTCAGACAATTGTTCAGGTTTGTATAGCACTTCGAGTGGTACTTTGCTTCCTTAGCAACCAAATCGCCACTCTCTAGGAATGGTTTAAGGTTTGTGTTATTAGTAATATCGACACATCTCTTAAGTTTATCGTCTTGTAGGGAAGCAATTCTATATAGAGGTTTTCGAGTAGTGCCCTTTTGATTGCATATAAAACACATTTCATCTTTCATTTTAATAAATGATGTGGAACAATGCATATTCCTTGGGGTTTTTTCATCTGGCTCTAATAAAGTCTGTGGACTGTTCTCATGGGAATCATTTGGCAAAGAGGATGAACGTTTGCGTTTCTTTGTTCTGGCTAGTTTTGTTCTGTTGAATTTAAGTGCACACTTTTTATGCCACTTTGCTTTATTTTTTTAATGTTCCTTCTATACCGTCACCCTCATTTAACTTTTTTACATCCAAAACATGGGGGAAATGCACCGAGATTCTGAAATTCTGTTAAATTTTCCGAAAGCGTCTTGTATCCAGCACCAACAAGTGCTTTAGCAGTGTGTAAGGTTGGGCAAATAAAGCCTTCATCACTAGATTCTTGACAAATGCAATATTTGGTCCAATCTATAACACGAAGCTCAAGTGGAGATTCAAAGTCAACATTTGCCAGCCGCAGGCACCTTGAAGTCATTTTGAAAATAATTCAATTCAGTTTAATCTGAAACAATGAATGTTAAATGATTTATATGAGTATAATTTTATATTAGAATGAAAACAAATGTAAGAGAAATCACACACAAAAAACAAAAACAAATAAAAAACTAGACGAACACTAAAATCATTTTTTTTAAAATTACGAGTAAATTTTAAGGCTTAGAGAAAAGTAAATATGGTAAAAAAATGTACTTAATAAGAGCTTTTAAATAAAAAAAGAAAAATTAAAATCGAACCATTAGGAGCTGAGATACAACCAATTCTAGGACTCAACAATGGCGTCCATAAATAGCCGCCATTTTGGTGTCCTGCACGGATTTTAATGTGGCTCCCTATCTGAAAAGGTCTCTTATGACCTCACTTATGACCACAGAAAGTGGCATATTCCAATCAAAAAGTGCAGCTTTTTTTTATGTACCAGACGTACTAATAGAGCTTTTCAAATGGCCCGTCGTTGGTTTATGATAATAGGGTTTTCAATCTTCTATGACATATATCTAGAGGTAGAGCTTTTCAAATGGCCCGTCGTTGGTTTATGATAATAGGGTTTTCAATCTTCTATGACATATATCTAGAGGTAGAGCTTTTCAAATGGCCCGTCGTTGGTTTATGATAATAGGGTTTTCAATGTTTTATGACATATATCTAGAGGTAGAGCTTTTCAAATGGCCCGTCGTTGGTTTATGAGAATAGGTTTTTCAATCTTCTATGACATATATCTAGAGGTAGAGCTTTTCAAATGGCCCGTCGTTGGTTTATGATAATAGGGTTTTCAATCTTCTATGACATATATCTAGAGGTAGAGCTTTTCAAATGGCCCGTCGTTGGTTTATGATAATAGGGTTTTCAATGTTTTATGACATATATCTAGAGGTAGAGCTTTTCAAATGGCCCGTCGTTGGTTTATGAGAATAGGTTTTTCAATCTTCTATGACATATATCTAGAGGTAGAGCTTTTCAAATGGCCCGTCGTTGGTTTATGATAATAGGGTTTTCAATGTTTTATGACATATATCTAGAGGTAGAGCTTTTCAAATGGCCCAGTGTTGGTTTATAGAAATAGGTTTTTCAATCTTCTATGACATATATCTAGAGGTAGAGCTTTTCAAATGGCCCGTCGTTGGTTTATGAGAATAGGTTTTTCAATCTTCTATGACATATATCTAGAGGTAGAGCTTTTCAAATGGCCCGTCGTTGGTTTATGAGAATAGGTTTTTCAATCTTCTATGACATATATCTAGAGGTAGAGCTTTTCAAATGGCCCGTCGTTGGTTTATGAGAATAGGTTTTTCAATCTTCTATGACATATATCTAGAGGTAGAGCTTTTCAAATGGCCCGTCGTTGGTTTATGAGAATAGGTTTTTCAATCTTCTATGACATATATCTAGAGGTAGAGCTTTTCAAATGGCCCGTCGTTGGTTTATGAGAATAGGTTTTTCAATCTTCTATGACATATATCTAGAGGTAGAGCTTTTCAAATGGCCCGTCGTTGGTTTATGAGAATAGGTTTTTCAATCTTCTATGACATATATCTAGAGGTAGAGCTTTTCAAATGGCCCGTCGTTGGTTTATGAGAATAGGTTTTTCAATCTTCTATGACATATATCTAGAGGTAGAGCTTTTCAAATGGCCCGTCGTTGGTTTATGAGAATAGGTTTTTCAATCTTCTATGACATATATCTAGAGGTAGAGCTTTTCAAATGGCCCGTCGTTGGTTTATGAGAATAGGTTTTTCAATCTTCTATGACATATATCTAGAGGTAGAGCTTTTCAAATGGCCCGTCGTTGGTTTATGAGAATAGGTTTTTCAATCTTCTATGACATATATCTAGAGGTAGAGCTTTTCAAATGGCCCGTCGTTGGTTTATGATAATAGGGTTTTCAATCTTCTATGACATATATCTAGAGGTAGAGCTTTTCAAATGGCCCGTCGTTGGTTTATGATAATAGGGTTTTCAATGTTTTATGACATATATCTAGAGGTAGAGCTTTTCAAATGGCCCAGTGTTGGTTTATAGAAATGGGTTTTTCAATCTTCTATGACATATATCTAGAGGTAGAGCTTTTCAAATGGCCCAGTGTTGGTTTATGGAAATAGGTTTTTCAATCTTCTATGACACATATCTAGAGGTAGAGCTTTTCAAATAGCCCGTCGTTGGTTTATGAGAATAAGTATTCATTGGTCTATGATATAAACCTAAAGAGGAGAGATCTTTTCAGATGGCCCGTTGTTGGTTTATGATTAGAGATATTCAATAATATATTATATAAACCTAAAGAAAGAAATATAGCTTATCAGACAACACGTAGTTGGTTTATGAAAAGTCTAGGTCCGTGTGACCTCAGGGGTAGGTCTCTTTTCGACTCTCATTGGGGTGCACTACATCTGAAATAACCTTCCTCATCACTGTTATACTAATTCGTTAAAAACCCCTGATTTAAAATTAATAACTAAAAATCATCCATGCCTATACCTTGATTTTTTTACAAGTAGACTTTTGAAACACCCTCTAGAAAATACAAACTATAATTTTTGCAGTCAACAAAGATAACAATTTAGCAAATTATTAGTAATATTTATAGTTATTTATAATATATATCAAAGGAAATATCTGGAAATTACATGACTTGACGTATGAATAACTGAAAGTAGATCTAGGGACTTTCTAGCTGTCAGATATGTCCGTTCGTAATAAAATTGAGGTGAAGTTATAAATTACCAAAGTTGACGTTTCATGTATTACAAAATACCACTCGAGCATAACTTTGAAACATATTAAGTTCGTTGGCTTATACTTCCCACTACATAAACTTTATAATATATTCAAAAGATCTTTGTACACTCGGTTTCTATCACGAAATGATGATAAGCATGAAAATGTTATTTATTTGGGAACAAGTATGGCGTTACTGCGTACCTCTTTATCGGAGCTCGCATTGTGCCAAGATCTCATGCTTCTCATTAGCACCCTATAGCAACCTAGGGTATCAAGGAAGGGTGTAAGGGTCGGACTTTAAGGTGGCACGCTTAACGATCTTCCATAACTTAGGAGAGAGGGGGTTAAGGGGAGGTAGTTATCATAATATAAAGGCTGGCAAGAGGAGTGGGAGGGGGCTTCTTTTGCTTATCTCTACAAGCGAGGATGAAATGAGTTTAGAGGCAATGGTTTAGTTAACAAATGAGGAGATGGATTGCAATACTACGTGTTCATCATTAGAGCTAACTACAATTTCCTTATAGTATACCACGCAACGTGTAGCCTACAATTTGTGTTAGTAAAATAAAGACCACTTCTTAAAAAAAAATCTATCGTGCCCCTCACAGACTTTATCCCTTCCTCTTTTATTTTAAAATAATATAGAAATTTACTAAAATCTCAAAAGAATTGTTAAAAGAAATAATAAATGTAGAAACACTACACCAAAGATCATAAATGAAATTATATATATATTTTTACTCCGTGGCATTAGGAAGTAGGAACATTGTTACAGAAAAATTTATAAACATCTTTGTTTACCAAAGAGCATATTAATAATCAAATTCATTTTCAAACACCGGAATTAAAAAATGTATACATATATTAGCTTATAGCGAAGAAATTATTGATTTTATAAAAATCTATTTCAAATTAAGGATTTGTATCTTTAATAGCAATATAAATTTTACAATGATAAGTTAATTTCATATCTTAAATAGTTGCTAAAAATGATGAAAATTTCCCAATGTAAATTAACATGAAAGTCATTTTTATAGGAGAACGAGATTTGCCATTGTGTATAATGATAAATAATATCTATATTGGTGCGTACAACCCGAACGGGTAGTAAGACACGGGGCTAATAATAAGTATCTAGATTTAAAATTTAATCAAAATTGTTCAAATGAATTTTTAGAAAATATTTTTTTTTCATTCGATAAACTACCCTTAAATTTAAGGTTGAATAACCAATTACAAAACCCCCCTAGGGGGGATATTAAGACCTTAGCTACCAAACTTAGCCCAATTTACAAAATAGTTTAGGCTCTAGCACGATGTACAGACGGATATACGCCATTTCTAAAACCACTTATATGCTTTCGGGGAGTCAAGAATTGTCAACATTTATCAAAATCTTTAGTTCGATTTTTTTTTTTTACGATCACAATACTTTATCTGCGAGTTGTCGAGAGAAAGTGAAAAACATGTACGTTCAAGTAAAACTCCCGGCAAATAATGCCCTAAAGCCACTAAAGGGCTTAAAGGTAGCTTAATATGGCATACAGAACATTAAAACTTTCCAAAACAAGTAAAACCTACGACACACTTCTCAAGCATCAAAATCTCTATATATAATTATAGCCAATTATAAAATTATACCTCTAAAGTAATTTGGAAGTTTGAATTAGAAAGGGGAGCCAGCAACTAAACAACTCGACAATTTGATCCATTCGAATTCTTTCAAATGTATAATGGTTTTAAGCAGCAGATTCTTATGTCTTGTTATCGTGTTAAAGTTAACTTTAATCCTCTTTTTTAAAAAAAGTGACTTGGCGGTCTAGGGTTAACGTGTAAGACTTCCATGCTGGGGTGCGGGGTTCAATCCCCGGTCCCGGCACAGATTTATCTGATTACCAAACCCTTTCTTCCCCTCTGACAAGACGTGTATTAATCACAACTTGTGAATGTGTGGAACACCAGGCCCTCCACCGTGGTTCGGATCCTAAGTTAAACTGTAGGCCCTCCGTTTCATCTCACAATCACCCTAGTGTCACACATTAGCGTAAGTTCGGATAACCCGAAAGGGTAGTAAGACGTGGTGCTAATAATGATGATAATAATAATAATCCTCTTAGATCCTTCCTTCACCTTTATATTCTTAGATCAGGGTGATTATGAGCTAAACAAGTGATTCTCAAAGTGGCAGAAGGGGGTGCTGTGAAAATATGGGGAGGTTTATAACTAGCCCTGATCCTCTACTTAGGATATACATCTCATTGGAGTGTTTTCAAATGGTGTCTCCGTGGTATAAAAGTTGCGAAAAACTGAGATGGACACATAAATAAATAATAATAATAATAATGATAATCTAAGGTGGTTAATTCTGTAGCTTAAGTGGTAAAAGACGAAATGGCTACGACTAAGAAACTCAACCTATATTTTCCCGGAGAAAGAATCAAAAACCACAATGTTATTGAAGAGGTGGGGTATGAACAGTGATGTATCTAGTGACAATAACTAGAAAAGAGCAAGATAAACTTTGAACAACCTAAATTTTTTTTTTTTAAACACTAGGACAAGTTTATAATTTATACACATAATATAACCCCAGGAGGTATTTAACATTTTTAATTGTTTCCAACTGTGACGAAAGTACTAAAATAGAAAAAGTGTATTTAACACAAAAGAACTTGAAAGGACCAATCATGCCTTTCTTAGTAGGCAACTTGACAAATTGAACAAATTGTGTTGATTTTAAATTACCAACTAATTATGTTTGACTGAAGTAAGCTATATACGCCCTGGCTTCAAGTCCAGAAGCGCTCTAAAGCACAATAATTTAACCCATTGCTTTTAGGGTGCGAGAAGTCAAATGGATAACTTCAGTAAGCTGTCGAGAAGCAACAAATCAACCAACATCTGACAATGGAGGAAATTATATTTGAGAAATGATAGGGTATAAAAGCAAAATAATGTTATTACTGCTTCGGTGGCCTCATTGTCTAAATCATTACTCTCGCTATAAGCTATACCGGCTATGACTGGGAGATCGGGGGTTTGAATTTCAGCAGGGTGTAATGAGTGTGGTTTTTCCTAAATAGTTTTATACTATTCCCTCCACGCCAATGAAGATACACTTCCTTTAAATTTGACCTTACTCATCCCCAACACATTAGCATAGTTAATAAATATTCGTAACTTATAGCTCGAACGATTTGTAAGACGTGGTGACAAAAGAAAATAGTTTTGCAATCGATTAATATCGAACATGTGTCTTGGGTCAGTCAGGTGAACATAGTGTATGGCCAACCCTTCCTGCTGTTTTATATAAATTTGGTTGTAAAATTATTTACACAGAATGAAAAAAATTTAAATAAAATAAAAATAAGAATTTATATTACTATTTTTAATAGACACGTAAACTAAGTGTATGGTTAACCCTTCCTGCTGTTTTATTTAAATTTGGTTGTAAAACTATTTACACAGAATGAAGAAAATATAAATAAAATAAAAATAATTTTAAAATATGAATTTATATAACTATTTTTAATAGACACGTAAACTAGGTTTGTCTATAAATCAAGTATAGCGTTTCCACTTTTAATGGCACACACTATGTCGTAAGATCAATATTTTAACATTTAACTGATTTAGTTAAATTCTAGTTTGTATTTTATTTGTGTGTAGAATGAGCGATAAAAATATGTCTATATTTTTGTTTCGTCTTTACTTCGTCCAAATTTGTGTGTGTGTTTGTTTATTTACATAGCAAGGGGGAAAATATCAAGTATATTCTTCGTTATTAAATAAATCTTTTTTTTGTTTACAACTTGTTTCGTTATGTATTACTAACGTGCTTCCTAAGTAAAAAGTTATGTTTAGTTTCCTTAATTGGTAATATAAAATAAAAATTGCAAACAAATAAAAAGTTATTTAGTAGGAAAGGAGAAAGGAGTGAAATTATGGACTCGGAAGTAATACAACCACAAGTCTCTTATAAGTTTGTGAACAGCAATAACAATTATTTGAAATGAATTATTTAGAAAATGGATTTTCTGTGTAAAGCTTTTACAATGGTTCGGACTGTAAAAAAAAATTTACAATTAGTTAATCGAATACGTTTTATGTATTTTATTTTATAAAGGTTCTAGTTTACTGTTAATTGACAGTCAGAGATGATAATTATTAGGATTATTTCCACACACAATAACTATTGATTGTAAAATAGTTGACCGCAATATCTCTTGAGCTCATGAACTGGAGTATGGGGAGTAGAAAGTCGTTACTTTTAAATATTTTATTTTATTGGTACTTTTTATTAGGTAAGGTTAGGTTAATTTATATTAGGTATCATTAGTAAAGGGCACAAGGCTTCCCTCTGTTTTGATATTTTCCTAACTTTAAATATAGTGTATATACAATAAAAACTATAAAACGTATAGCTCAAATGGGTATTAAGATACGGTGCTAAAGAAATAATAGAAATTTAGTGAAATTCTTAGAATGTATGTGAAATTCATAGTCAGGGAACCCAAATAAACTTTTTGAGAGTACCTGTTGGGCTCGCAGACTACAAGGCAAGCTAAGGAAAAACAACATTTCTCTATTTCAATCCTCGAACCTCAGTTCATGCACTCTACAGCATTAGATTCAAATTATTTTGCTAATTTCATTTAAAATGATAAAAAAAAGTTACAGCTGTTTAATCTAATAATAATAATAATAATTTTAAATTTAGGAAAATGTTTAGAAAATAAAACATTAAATAATCTTAAATAAATTTGAATAAACGTATTTTGGAAATTTTTTGACTAGGCCTTGATATACTTATATGCATAAAATATTATCAATCTTTTAAAAGTGTAATGTGTAAAATTGTTATATTGTCCCACAAAATCCCGTTTAGCGAAAGTATCCAATTACATCACAGATTCAAATTTGTTTTAATATTTCAAAGTCGAAATTGTGTTTACACTACAACGAAGTTATCAAATTGTGCGTATGCGTAAGCTTATAAAAGAGTTGTTATAAAACTCTAGTGGTAAAAAATTTATAAATTTATAAACTTTTAAATCATTAAAATATCTGCTGTGACATTTGTTAGGATAGAATAGATATTGATTCACTCCTTTAATTTTATCAGTGTAGTTCAGTAGACTCATTTTAAAATCGTGTATTAAGTAACTATGAACCGAAGTCCATAAAGAGATATAGTAAGTCTTCATTATGCTAAAAATAATAATTACGAACAACTAGTAATAAAATTGCACTTTGCTCAATGTAAATAAGTTCACCAAGCAAATGATTACATCCTGTTCTAGAACTTCACCACGTCTCATTACCCAATTTATTTTAATTACGTCAGCGTGGTTGGTAGAATTTATAGGAAATATAGCAGTATTTTATTGGAGGGACAATGGGTAGCAATTTGGAAAAAACAGCCCTCAGTACACTTGACCAAGTTTCAAACTCCAAATTCCTGTCAACGTAAGTATAGAATATTGCGAGAGATGACTTAGACAATTCTACCATCAAATTGGGTCCATTTTAATAATAATAATAATAATAATAATAATAATAATGGTAATGTATTTAAAAAAAAGTTAATCAAAATTTTGTATTCCTTAATGTGATAGTTTGTATTTGTTATTAAATCATGCTTTAACGCACAGCCTTTAAAAATGAAATATATAATTTAAAAACGGAACTCTTACACAAATGAATATTATTTTCGTTTACAAACCTTTCTTTAGTGTTTTATGTTAGCTTGCTCACAAATCTTGCCTTCATCTGCGTGTCAAGAACTAGTTGCCGAAGTAACATGACTTGTTGAACAATAGGAACGCAAGTAAAGCGTTTTGTGTAAGGTGAGTTTTAAAGCAAGCTTCGTTCCGCCGCTTCCCTCTTACAATGGAGGTGTCTTCCGTGTCTCTGAAGTCTTTACGGCTCGCATTTCTACTTCTTTAGTTTCACTTTGGAAGATTTTGAAAATATATTTATTTTCTGCGCCCTTGTCTGCCGAGGAACAATTTATGTTTAACCTCCAAAGTCAAACTACGGTAAGATTCTAGTAGAAGGAAAGATTTATAAAATACAAACATATTTTCTTATGTAAAAATTGATTTAAAAACCACTTTATTATTATTATTATTATTATTATTATTATTATTATTATTATATCCCAACCATCTATCTAAATTTACATCTTTAGATCACATGGCATGGTGTATGAATGTATGAGAATAATTTAAATATATTTTGTAACTGTCAGTAATGGTCTTTTCTATCTGAATCCTACTATGTGTGTTGCTTGGTTTACAAATCATAATCTGCAGTGGCGTGAATAGAATAAATAAGAGGGAAGGGGGGGCTTGTCTCATATGAAAAATAATATGTACTAGGGGAATGGAATTTTGAATAAACTTTTACTCATTTTAGTGAGTTAAACCATGATTTGATTGACAACATTTGCTTTAAGTGTTTATTAATATTATAATATTATATTTTTATGCTTCCATGTTAGGTACTGGTGTACTTTTCAATGCTGGCCTGCCATAGGTCTTGTGCTTATGCCCCATAAGAAAGGAAATTTTAATTATTATTGTTATTATTACTACCAGAGCTATTTGTAGAATAAATCATTTGCTGTTAAAATAGATTTACTAACCTCAAATATATTTTAGCCACTCGTGGTATACAACGGGGTTCTAATTTAGAACCACTTATCTTCAATGTGTTTACGAATGATAATGGTAAACACATAGACTCATCTAGTTACTTACTCTTTGAGGATGATCTCAAATTATTCAAATCTATCAAATTAATTTCAGATTGTATAGAATTTACAAATTACATTAATGATATTCTTCATTGGTCTACTTAAAATGGAATATCCATTAGTAGATCAAAGACTAAATCCATAAATTTGTGCTTACATAAGTAAAAATAAATTCTTTCTCAAACGGATTTATTAGGGTTATGACAGAAACCAAAACCTTTTACGGTTCCGAACTCTCTTTTCGCGTAGACTTAATATGAACTCACTGTTTGTTTTTAATATTTTCAATAACAATATTTATTGTAAATTTTCCCTTGAACATGTACGTAAGTATTCATGTCTCTTCACGGTCCTATCCTAATCCAAAATTGTTTTATCTCAATAACTCTTACATGGTCAGCCTTATTGGTCGTTGTATCCTTAGTGCCAACTCTAGATTGGTCAAATTTGACTTTTACCACAAAATAAGAGCAAAACATAGAGATTTATTTAAGCAACTCTCTAGAATTAATATACTCAATTAATGTTCAACCTTTAATATTTAAATTTGCATTATTCTGCTTACTGTTTTTTTAATTATATTAGTGCTTATTGATATTCACTAATGTAGTTTATTATTTATATCTACAATGATAAGTTAATTACCCACCTCGGTGGCGTAGTTGGCTAACGCGCTTGACGTGTTCAGCTCGACCGCTGAGGACGGGGAGATCAAGGTTCGAATCTCGGTCGGGTGAACTGGGGGTGGTTTTTCCTAAATGGTTTTCCACTCTCTCTCCACGCAAATGCGGGTTAACTTCCTCTAATTAAACCTCCCCAATTCCTAATCCATTTGAGTAATTAGTACTTAAAGCGTATAACCCGGACGGGTAGTAAGACGTGGTGCTAAATATTATATTATAAGTTAATTCATGTTGGCAAACCCTATAATGAAGGAAATTGAAATTGAACTGAAATTATTACTATTATTATAAAATACGTTGTTTGTTGCGTATTCAATCTCTTTGTTTCTGGGGAAAACTACGTGTTTTTTAAATGAGAAAGTAAAATCCGGTATTGGTAGCAACCCTAGAGAAGATACTGGATGGTCCAGTGGATGGAATCATTTGCTGCTAACAGTTCCAATCCCTAACTCATTACGCGCCACTCGCCTTGTTTTACTATTTATAACAGTGTGAGTCACACTGCCAAAAACAACAACGGTTTCACTCAATTTATATTCGCCCTCATACCACAAGGATGCAGGTTTGCGACTTGCCACCTGTTACCCAAAAAGTAAAATCGGCCCTTAACATTCCAAACCTGTTTGACACATTTGTCAAGCAAGTAATGGGTAAGGTAACACCAACAAGCTGTCAAAAAGAGCATATGAAGTGGTCGGATAATTTATAGAACTACTAGAGAATTGGGTAATCCATAAGAATTTTTTTACATCCATTTCTGTTTACAACCTGTGTCCTGGGTTAGTTTTTTGTACAAGCCGTATATTTTTCCACTTCCGGTTTGATAGGCCTGCCATATATTTATGTGCCTTATAATCTAACTTAAGACTAGGACAGTCACAACATCCAGTCCCCATTCATTTATTTATCATTGTGAAAGGGTATACCAACATTTCGTCAGTAATATTTTTTTCAGCCATGCCAGGAATCGAAGCCGGACCCCCTAGCTCAGTAGACAGACAATCAAACAACTAAAATAAGGTATCGGATGGCAGGACATATGCTAATGAGCGCTAAACACTAATTACTGATTATCGAAGGAATGTACCAATTATTTTATTTCATCAGAAAATGGAACAAAACTAAAAATTAAAAATAATGTATATCAAATAAGTGTAAGATGATAAAACTAATTTTAAAAGGTATTTCTTGTGTTTGGGAAGAGAAGTTAAAACATACCCCTATCTATTGCCTCAGCTACGCCACTTATTAAAGGTAATGATAAAATAGATTTTACTTGAGGAATATGTTTTCGAGATACTCCAACGAGAATTCAGGAGTTAATTTAATTTTTAATTAATTTTTGTTACAAAAGGAGTTTGTTGAATAAATACATAAACTAATTCAACATTTGATGTAGGTTATATTGTCTACGAGTAGCTATTATGAAGTTAATTACATGGGACAATAGAATTTCTAAAATTAATGTTATCTCGGTAAACCATAATAAAAAAATTGCCATTTATTAGAATGTATTTTAAATTTCAAGAAGAAAGAAAAAATAATTATTACTGACAAAGTTAGTATAGGTGTTTTGTTCATCTTACCCCAACCCAAAGACCAGAGAGCAATTACCATCGGCGACGTTGTTTTCATAAGTAACTTTTCTTATATCCTCTTCAAACAAATGATAAGACCTTCTTTTAGGTGACAGTGTAAGGGACACAAGTATAGGTAGGCCTTTTTATCCCTTTTTTTGTAGCAAAATATCATTTTTTGACAAAATTTATCAAATAACATCGAGTTTAATTTTCGTCATATGGTGATATCAACAGTTCTTGAATATATGTCATGAACATATTAGAATTTGATGGGAAAATCTTGAAATGAAGAAAAATGTCATTAAATTATTAAATTCCAGGACACCCTTAGCAGATATTTGAAAACTGTTGATATCACCATGTGAAGAATGTTTTAAATTATGTTTTTACTGGAGAAATATTTTATTTATTTTGGAAGTAAAAATGTTTTGCTATAATAACTGTAGAAACACTAACCTTTTCCCGCGTTCAATATACTTTGATCATCTTTATCTCAACATTTTCATCCTGTGTCGTTAGGTTTGTTTAGGTAGTGGCTAGACCAGCAGTACACTCGGTTTACCCTGAGATTTCTCAGGACTTCCTTGACTTATTACACTACTGCATGACACTGTCTTATAAGTTCTAACATAAGATAATCAGGAAAATTATAATATATATTATTATTAGCACCACGTCTTACTACCCGTTCGGTTTGTACGCACTTACGCTAATGTGTAATGGTAGGGTGATTGTGAGATGAAATGGAGGAGCTACAGTTTAACGTGGGATCTGAGCCACAGTGGAGGCTTGATATTCCACACATTCGCAAATTTGGATTAATACACTTCTTGTCAGAGGTGAAGGAAGGATTTGGTAATCAGATAAATATGTGCCATGACCAAGGATTGAACCCCGGACCCTAGCACAGAAGTCCGAAACCTTACCCCTAGACCACCAGGTCACAAAAGTCATAATATAATTCTGATAGAAGAAAATAGTTTAGAAAATACAAACTTTTTTTTGCTATTATTTATTTTTTAGCACCTAGTCTTACTATCCATTCGGGTTATAAGCTTGTGTACTAATGGCACTAATGGTTTTTGTGATGAGGAAAGTTATATTTAGAGGAAGTGTACCTGCATCTACGTGGAGGGAGAGGGAAAAACTATCTTCCGTACACCTAAGCGAGACTCAACCCTCAATCTCCCCGTCATCGGCAGCATAGTTCATACTGAGAGTAGTGCCCAGACTACGTCCTATCTTTGCTTTTAACATTGATCACATTTGACTTAACCAGTACCTAGTGTTATTGTTTTAGAAATTGATAGTATCTGTAGAACTCGATAGGAACAAATCACATGAATTTACGTATACATGTGTGATAAGTGTTTATTAGTAACTTTTTTAACTGTTCAAAAAGTTGTTTTTTTTATCTAAACCTGATAAATATCATGAGATCTTTCGGGGTAAACGGAATGTACGATAACATATGATAAAAATACTTAAGAACATGTTTATATGTGTATACGTTTATATAATATTTAAACACATTATGTATACATGTTAAATTTGTAGGTATAATATAATTTTAAGGGCTATCAATAAATTAAGCAGAAGGAATTCAGGCAAATTAATATGAAAATAAGCGTATAACCAGAACGGGTAGTAAGACGCGGTGCTAAATATTATTATTAATAATATGAAAATAGGTTCAGAAAACCGGGTAGTATAGAAATCAAATAAAAAATACGCGCCTCGGGGGAGTATTTAGCTAACGCGCTATTTTTGTGTTGAGCTAGACTGCCGAGGATGGGGCCAGAGGTTCGAATCTCGGTCGGGTGAAATGGGGGTTGGTTTTTTTCCTGAATGGTTCTCCACCTTCCCTCCACGGAAATGCAGGCTCTGTTCCTCTAAATTCAACCTTTTTCAATCTCTAACCCATTAGCTTAATTAGTATGTAAGCTTATAACCCCAACAGGTAGTAAGACATGGTGATAAATAAAATTTTAAAAACCTACCCGCCAATTCCGGGATATGAGAACCAGTCTCCTTGTCATAAGAGCCCAAGGTACTATGCAAACCTAACACCTAGCTCACGCTTATATCGCTATAGGTTAGTGTATGTAAATAGGTTATTTTTATAAATTAATTTTAAAATATATAATTATAAATCTGTGAAATATTACATTACCATAACTAGCTGAAAATTTTAATAAACCTCTCCCCCCTATCAAAAATTAAATATTTTCATAGTACTTCAATTGGGAAAAATAATTCTTCACCTATGAAAAATGAAATATAAAGATGAAACTTTTCTTTTTATGCAATCTGGCTAAATGCGCAGACATATGTCATGGTTTTGCCCCCACACCTGATTTATTTATTTCCCACCCCCCTCTTAACCCCCTCATCCCACCATATGTTACAAATGAAGTGAAGTAATTCATCATAAGACCACTTATGAAGTCATCACCCTCACATCTCATCACAGGAGGAGGAGATATACAAGCATACGGTCACCATATGCGGGAAGACGTCATGCGAAGGGACGCCCTCGCTCTTCTGACAGCACTCGTGTCAACACGACACATTAGTTCGGGCATCAGCCACCAGGTGGGACAACTCTCGGCCCCTTTTGAAGAGGGCGGGATTCGTCACCACTCACCACTCAGTTGCGTGGATACAATAAATGATCACAGATGTTGACGTTCTAGAACATCCGTTGTAGCTAGATATACGTTCTATTGACACTTATTTACCCCACCAGTCAGGTTGTTTGAATGATATTGATCCATACCAGTGGTTATAAAAAGATGTACTGCAAAATGAAGGAAATTCTCTTATAGTTTGTGAAAAAATAGTTAAATGCTATTCCATTCAATTTAAAAAAAATCAGAGAAAAATGCTAGAAAGCTTTAATATATTTCTTTGAGAATTTGATGGTCTACAACCCAAGAGTTGGGTGCTCTTTTATGTTGTTTTTAAATCACAAAGTCTGATTACCTGTCCAGGTGATAATAATGGGGTACGGGTGAGGAAGGAAGCATTTTAAAGTTAATCTACCCACATTTACGTGGAAGGAGAGTGATCTTTACGTCATAAGCAATCCAGTTAAAAATTAGAGTGACTCCCTAGATTAGTGGCACTTAACCTATTTGACTGGTTATGAGTGGTCCGCTGGTGAAAGATGCCACATGACAAAAGTTCTGAGTGGTGTTGGATACTTATTCTGACAATTGAAGACTACTAGGCGCGTCGGGTTCCAAGCCAATAGAATATAATATTCTTTAAATTTAAAAATGACACATAAACACGGGAATCGAACCCGGGAGAATTTTTCACTTCCATTTTTAAGGCAGAGTCTGTGATGGATATGCAAAACTCGTTAGCTACAAATGTTTGATAAATTAAGATCACGATATATGAGATAACGCAGCCATATTCGATTCGGGAGGGCTTTAAGCTGCCAATAGAACAAATACAACTGTATGAATGCGAAAATCATGATAGATTAGCTAAGCTATAATATTTGCTAGTTATGGTTATAAATGCATCTAAATAGCATATTCCTTGTATTGATAAATTAAACCTGTATACGGTTATCCTGCAAATTTTTCTTACAGTCAAAAGTGTTCCGTGATTTTCAAACGTTTAAGAACCACTTCCCGGAAGCGGGTCATTTTTATTTCACAAGCATGTTCAATAAACGTGGGTGCACGGATCATTATCAATTTTATAACATTTTTACTAAACTTGGGCTTGTTATTAAATTAAATTAATTATTTGGTCAAATAATGTAAATTATGCATGTCACATTGTATACATTTTTTTAGTGGTGTTTATATATATAAATATATTTAAATTAAACTGGTTGCTTTCTTTTAAGGTAACTACTTACTAAACTATTAATATTATTAGCACCGCGTCTTACTACCCGTTCGGGTTATACGCACTTACGCTAATGTGTAATGGTAGGGTGATTGTGAGATAGAAATGGAGGACCTACAGTTTAACGTAGAATCCGAACCACGGTGGAGGCCAAGCATTCTCCACATTCACAAGATGTCTTGTCAGAGGTGAAGGAAGGATTTGATAATCATAAATCTGTGCTGGGACCAAGGATTGAACCCCGGACCCTAGCACAGAAGTTTGACACGTTACCCCTAGACCACCAGGTCACCTACTAAAATATGTTAACTAACTAAACATGTTCACTCATATTGTAGTGCAATAAAAATAAAATAAATTAACTATAAAAAAACATTCCACTTCGCTGGTCGTATGTCTAACCCGTCCCTCTTGTGTTAGACTGGATTGCCAGTCACAGGTAGATAGGGGTTAGAACTCCAAATAATACCAAGCTTTTTCCCTAAATGGTTTCCCACTCTCCTTCTAAGCAAACTCGGGTACACTTTATTCACATTTTAATTTCCTAATCAGTATTTCATTTAGACATTAATGTATGCGTACAGCTAGAAATGCTACTAGGATGTTGTAATAATAATAGTAATGTTTTTTACCTGCTACGTTTAAAAATTATCTATAAAAATGATGTAGTCATTCCAGCGATATATTATAGTTCCAGTTATGGAGAGATTGGGGCTTTAATCCCAGTCGGGTGTACTAAGGTTCTTATTTCACCTAAATTACCTCCCTTTTTCTCTTCGCGTAGATTAGGATAGAACCTACACATTCTCTAAAATGCTAAATTACTCATCTCTACCACATTAGTTAAAATATCCGGATAGTCCAAGGGGACAGTAAAACTCGCGGCATACACACACACACACACACACACACACAAACACAAACACATTTATTCAGTTTGTAGTCTAGTCTGTTAGTCAGATATTTGTGTTAAAATTGGAAAAGAACCAAACATTTAGCCTACATCCTTAAAGCAATGTAATAATGGTTGAAGTTATTAAATTAACGGCAGCGTGGAACGACTAGTTTCCCAAAGTAGCAAAATAAATACTGCGCGTTGAAAGGAATGTATTTTATTAAAAGAATACCTAAACAAATTATATTTTCTAGCTAAAAAAAATTCAAATTTTCATTGAACATAAGAAAATATGTTAAACACATATTCTTAACCACTGACTTGACCAAGGTATTTAATTGTCCTATACCAGATTTTTTCAACTGGTGTGCTGTAGAACAGCGGTATGTTACGTAACAGTGGTGTGCCACGAGGGATTAGCAGGTATAGCTCGGGAGTTTGGGAAAAGATAATCAAAAAAAAGAAGCGATAAAAAAAATTAAATTAAAAATAAGTATTTTTAAATCTATTATAAAGATTATTTTTAAAAAATAACACGTTTGGATACAATATCAATATTCATTATTTTAATTATTAAATCTTTTCTTTAAAAATTGATATTTTTCCTCTACAATTTTAGCACCTTTTTCAGTGTGCTGTGAGCTGACAAATGTTGAAAATCATCTAGGACTTAGATAATATCTAAAACACTATTTTCTATTATTATTATTATTATTATTATTATTATTATTATTTATCACCGCATCTCCCTAACCGTTCGGGTTATACGCATGTAAACTATGTATCTATATAATTTATATATATATATGTGTGTGTGTGTGTATATACGCTAATGTGTTAGAGATGAAAAAGATTGATTAAATAAAATGTATACGCAAATTGGTGTGGAGGTAAACTGGGAAGCCATTCAGGAAAAGCCATCCTCAGTATACCCGATCGAGATTCGAACCTCGATCTCCCCGTCATCAACACACTAGTCTGTTGCGATAGTGACGCCTAAGACCATGCCACTCTCAAAGTGGTTAATAAAGAAAAAAAAACTATTATAAAAATGTATTTGTATAGGATTACTGTATACATAGATTTTATCACAAAAAGTTGATTGGAAATGTCAGAATATTATTATTATTATTATTATTATTATTATTATTATTATTAGCACCACGTCTTACTACCCGTTCGGGTTATACGCACTTACACTAATGTGTAATGGTAGGGTGATTGTAAAATGAAATGGAGTACCTACAGTTTAACGTGGAATCCGAACCACGGTGGAGGCCTGGCATTCCACACATTCACAAGTTGTGATTAATACACGTCTTTTCAGAGGTGAATGAAGGGGTTGATAATCAGATAAATCTGTGCCGGGAGCGAGGATTGAACCCCGGACCCCAGCACGGAAGTCTGACACCTTAACTCTAGACCACCAGGTCACCCGTTGTCAGAATAAAAATAATAATAGTAGTAGTAATGATAGTCTGGCAATCTTAAATATCGGTATTACATCAGACTAGATTTCCGGTGACGGGGAGATAGAGGTAGAAGTGTTTGAATTATGACTATTATCGGTACTATGGCTGGAAGGCGTCTATTTTTAATGCAGTGCTGTCGCTATGCCTTCACGCTTATGATGAAACAGCTCTTCTTAATTACCATACTCGGGGTTCGATCCCGTTTGGGTGCACTGAGGGTGGTGTTTTCCTAAATGGTTTTCCATTCTACTTCCACGCAAATGCGGGTGTTCTTCCTCTAAATTAAACCCTCCTAATAAATAAAACCATTAGTGTAATTAGTACATAAACGTATAATCCAAAGGGGTATTAAGATGTGGTGCTAAAAAAACTAGATCCTTAGTAGAACCTTTGTATAACCCTTGTATTGAAACGTAATCTTAAAGAAACATTCACCATATAACACTTTTTTTAATAAATCATTTTTTCAAATTCCTAATTCTTTTTATTCATAAGATGGTTTGTGATATGACATTTATTCATATTCTGTGTGTGAATACAAATTTTAAAACAACTGGTTAGTCAATGTAGTAATGTAACCCCCTTAGGTGGATGAATGGTCTAAGGCGTCACGCTCTTGATATACTGAATTTCCGATGACAAAGAGAATCACAATCTGGTGTAATGATAGTGGTTTTTTCCCTAAATGGTTTTCCGCTCTCCTTTAATACAAATATTGGTATACTTTCTAAAAATTAGGGTGGACTGGTGGTCTAGGGGTAAGTTGTCTGACTTCTGTGCTGGGGACCCGGGGTTCAATCCTCGGTCCCGGCACAGATTTATCCGATTACCAAACCCTTCCTTTACCCCTGCCAAGACGTGTATTAATCACAACTTGTGAATGTGGGGAATGCCAGGCCTCCACCGGTACTGGGGTTAGGTCTAGGATAATGTCCAGGTTGTCCCTTTTCACTTAGTTGAATATATTTGTTAAGGTTATTATTTTAAGAACTGTTTTGTTGGTTACCTAAATTGTATTTGACTGATTGTAGTACTAAATGTTTTTATTTTAACTATGTCTAAATAAACTAAACCAACCTCCACCATTGTTCAGATTCTACGTTAAACTGTAGGTCCTCCATTTCATCTCACAATCAGCCTACCATTACATATTAGTGTAAGTGCGTATAACCCGAACGGGTAGTAAGACACGGTGCTAATAATAATAATTGTAATAATAATCTAAAAATTTAATGTTCTTAATCTACAACACACAAACCTGTACCCCTGAATAGAAATATATATATATATATATATATATATATATATAGTATTATAGATAGAGCTCTATTAGCAATCTAAATAATGAAACAAAATACTTTTACGAAAATTCTAGGTGTACAAATATTTCCACGAATGATAAAGCTACCGCATCTCAACGCAAACACGCGTATTTCATTCAATAACTCGGTGATCAGATGTAGCACAACTCCGTGAACATCGTTTCTAACCCACTCTCCGGGTCCATTTTCTCTGCGCCCGATTTCTTCTACATTTTTGGAAAGGTTCAATTTTATGGATGGTAAGGGTATCACTCTCTTGAAGAGACTGTATTGTATTACAATTCCTTTCAGACTAGTACTTCCTACACACACACACACACACACACACACACATATATATATATATATATATATATATATCTCCATCCACATCCCACATCTTACCTTCTGTCGGTCGGCAGTACCCACTCCACCCCCTCCCCTCAACCCACCAGGCTTCCCACTTTCGTTATTTCCACTCCTGGTTTTAGATTTTCAACCCTTGAAAACCTCCCTCAACTTTCCTCTTTCCGCCACCCATTGGTTTCTTCTTCAAACCATCACTATACAAAGCTCCATCTAAGAACTCCCCCCACCCCTTTCACCGCAATTTTAACTTAGGCATATGAGGGTGATTGTACTAGTGCGTGCAGAATTTGAAGGATACTTCAAGGAATGGAAGGTTGTAATCCAGGATAGGGCGTGTAACCTACAAGTGCAGTTGACTAGGAGTGCGTACATCCATTAAACTAGTTTTTACCTATAAGATAATCATCATCCATAGTCTATTTCAAGGGACATTTCTCCAAAATAAGACGTGTACCCCGGACTGATGTTGTTCCTAGATTTGTTAATTAATTCAAATAATTTTATATGTAGGTTTATATACAGGTATGTCAAACCGCATGTGGCCGGATTGATAATTTTTTGCGGCCCACAGACCTTTTGATGAACCAACAAACAATGTGGACCAATTTCTTCTTTTTACAATTATTGTAGTAACACTACATTTGAGGTTATGACATTTGGAAACTAGTAATTACTAAGTCAAATCTAGCAATTGAGGTCAGTGTTTTAAATTTTACTCGTTACTCACCAAAGTTCGATCCCAAAAAAATGGTTAGATTTGCGCACCAAATATGTGCATTATTTGTCAGAACACAAGTGTGCAAGGAACAAATATCCGAACAATCACATTTACCTATACGCATTTGTCATTAATTTAAACGTGGCTTCAACAAGAGATCTAAAGCCACTCACACACTTGATGCAAATATAAAGTTTCAAATATTTAGTGAAATAATTATAGGATACGTCTTAACATTTTATGTAACTATAATTTTATTTTTGTTACTATAGTAATTTTACAAATTGAGATTTTTCTATTTAATATGGTGACAATATTGAACTTTATGAAATGCAACCCTTTCATTATTTTCAACTTTCAATTTGGCCCTAATGGTCAAACGAATTTGAGACGCCTGATCCGTATGATTGAATGTTTCAATAAGATAGGTTGTTAAAAATTTTAAATGTAGGATAGGGTAACAATACACGTGATCATAGCCATCGATGAATATTTCTAAACTCATTCAAAACTATTTGTCTTAATTTTGGCTCTAATTTTGTGTAGGCTAGCGCACTACTTCTATATACTGTATTCTCTCACTTCCATTATATGCATGTTGTTGAAAAAAAAATGTGTTTAAAACTTTAGGATATTGTAAGTGCTCATTAAAATATGAAAACAAAAATAATAGTTTTAGTAAACCTAGGTCCGCAAACCAGCTCACACAAAGATAAAGGCAATTTTGTGTTTCGTAAGTAACAAAAGTTTAGATGAAAAATTAAATGTTATTTGGGATCATTATTTTTACAACCACTTTCACTATGTTGTATGTAAGTGTGATTGATAATTTATTGAATACAAATACACTAGACTCTTTAATCATCCAAATGGAAAAAATTCCCAATATCTCGCGTTAGACTGGCTTTCGAATTTAAATTAGGTCTACTGAGTGTGGTTTTCAAAAATTGTTTCTAGCTCTTCTTTCACGCAAATGCTGGTACACTTCATTTAAATTTAACGCTCGTCATACCTAATCCTTGCGTAATTAGTATTTCAGCGTATTACCCTAAAACACAGTAAGACGTGGTGCTAAATAAAGTCAACATTAATGTATAAACTGGAGAAGTTACCTCAGTGCCAGCGTTCTCTACTGGCTTTCTTACTTTGTGTCTGAAAGTTGTGATTCAGTTCATAATTCATTTGTGTGCACTAGATATGGATTTTCATATTTTGATTTCCAATGTGATTTATTTTCATTCAATTTCCAGGGAAATACAGACTATTGACATTATTTTCTAATTTTATTTTTTGAGCTAGTTTAGGAAACCCTAAGGAACATTAAAATCCTTAGCATCAAAAATAACACAATGTATTCTTGTTAATCAAGTCACATTGGGGCTGGATCCCCCTGGCCCAACCAAACGGCTGCCTTAACTAAGATAAATTTTAATGAATGAGATGATAAACACATTCTAACAGAGCAAAGAGAAATACGAATAAAATAGAAGTAATGGGGCGTTTAGAGAAAGCAGTATATTATAATTAATATAGAGTCTATTGGTACATAAATCTATTCAAATATAGCTAAAGCTAAGAGCAAACAAATATATAATGTACATACATATAATTATGGTTTTGAGAGGGGCTGAACATCTCCAATGCTTCTGAAGAGATACCCTATGGTAGTGTTCGAAGTTATGTAGCATTGGGCTTACAAAACAGATGTAAAAGAAAAACAACATTATATAAACTTACCGCATTCACCTCCTGACAAGACTCGCATAGAGACGAACAGTCACTGTCACGGCCT
>CABFVX010002408.1:0-15378 GCA_902151425.1 Timema shepardi
TTGTATACCTTGTTCTCCTTCCAAACCCCTCTCGGCACCCTGTAGAACCATTGTATACCTTGTTCTCCTTCCAAACCCCTCTCGGCGCCCTGTGGAACCATTGTATACCTTGTTCTCCTTCCAAACCCCTCTCGGCACCCTGTGGGACCATTGTATGCCTTGTTCTCCTTCCAAACCCCTCTCGGCACCCTGTGGAACCATTGTGTACCTTGTTCTCCTTCCAAACCCCTCTCAGCACCCTGTGGAACCATTGTATACCTTGCTCTCATTCCAAAACCCTCTCGGCACCTTGTGGAACCATTGTAGGCTACTCCTGCTGTTCTTATCAGCTACACTGTTGAATCCAGGTTGATCCAGGAAGAAAAGCAATCCACCGAAGCAAGGGCGGAAGAGCTGGAATCTCGTGTGGGGTCGTTGGAGCACATGAACCTCCTCTCTCGTGGCCGTAGCTTTGAGCGCACCTCCCCGCCTCTCAGCGGGCGCTCTACCCCCAAGTCCCACCATTCTCCACAGCGGGACTACCTTCACAAGTACCACACGGTAAGTCTGGCTCATGGTACAGAAGTCGCCTCTTGGGGTACACTCGCAACAAGACACTGCAGGTTGATTCGAGAAAAGTGAAAATATATTGTGGGGATGAGTCGCTGCTCCTTTATTCCAAAAAAAATTGTTATTTAAGAGATATCAATATCAAGTTCTTACTTTTTTTTAAATAAATGTATAAATTATCAAGACAATTTGACTGCATAGTTATCTAATTAGGTAGGTTTAACAATTTAATGTGATCTCATAGAATTAATTAGTTGTACAACATAATCACCTCCCTTTCCAACAATGAAAGTGTCTATGCAAACACGCACAAAATATCTAATAATGTTTACACATCGAATAACCTCAAACATTTAGGTCACATAAATAATAAAACTATATAAACATAAAATAACAAATTAATTAAATCATGGTTTAAAAAAAAATGTAACACTGGGTCATTCCAGTCCATGACACCCATCACCTCAGATTGTCATGAATCTTTTTTTTTTACATATTACCATCACCAAGCTACTAATCCATGTAAAAAAAATTTCCTCCCTAGGCCACATACTTTCTGAGATATAAAATTGTAAAGTTTTGGAAAATTGTGTGTAAATGTTGTTTCAGAGGAAAAATCGTAGCTCTGTGTATAATCAACATACTACTGCCAAAATATTACCACAATATATCAAGTGAAGTTTGTAGATTCAAGAGGGGAAAAAAATAAATGTATAAACCTATCTCACTTCTCAGAAACACTAAAATTAAATTAGTTTGGTTTATTAACAAATTTTAAGTGCAAAACCATTGCTTTATTAAGTGAGCAACCCGCCTCGGTGGCGTAGTTGGTTAACGCGCTTGTCGTGTTGAGCTCGACTGCTGAGGACGGAGGAGATCAAGGTTCGAATCTCGGTCGGGTGAACTGGGGGTGGTTTTTCCTAAATAGTTTTCCACTTTCCCTCCACGCAAATGCGGGTTCACTTCCTCTAATTCATCCTTCTCAATTCCTAATCCATTAGAGTAATTAGTACTTAAAGCGTACAACCCGAACGGGTAGTAAGACGCGGTGCTAAATATTATTAAGTGAGCAAGTGAGGTTGTGGATTTCACTACCAAATTTAGCCGGGTAATTTGACAAGGAATGACCCCCAACTCTTTAACTTTCTCATTAAAAAAAAACAACTACATACAGCCAACCATAAAACAATTGGATAAGTTAAAAAAGTCCAGTTCACCGAGCAAACAATAGCTGATTGTTTCCTTGGCACATTTGAATACTGACATGGTTATATATTCTCATTAAACTTTAAACTAACTGTAAACAGCGTCAGACTACAGTTTGAGTTTCTTTGTTATTCTGTTTTTTATGGCTAGAGCAGAATGTGGACATTTTTCTAAGTTAATAATAATAATATTTAACACCACGTCTTACTACCCGTTCGGGTTATACGCTTTAAGTACTAATCACTCTAATGGATTAGTAATTGGGAAAGTTTAATTAGAGGAAGCGAACCCGCATTTGCGTGGAAGGAGAGTGGAAAACCGTTTAGGAAAAACCACCCCCAGTTCACCCGATCAAGATTCGAACCTCAATCTCCCCGTCCTCAACACGACAAGCGCGTTAGCCAACTACGCCACCGAGGCGGGTATTTCTAAGTTGTTATAAAAAAAAAGTTACGATTTAAAAGGTCCATAGCAACTACTGACACTAGTCCCCTCTTGTCTTAGGACAGTGTTGTGTGCGACTATAAGCGTTATATTAAAATGATGTCTACTCCATCAAGCATCTTATTAAAAATAGAGAATCAACAGCCTTTCAGACAAATTAAGTTTTCTTGAGTTTTATTATATTAGGAAAAAGGTACAGGAACATACAAAAAGAACGAACACACTTTACATTACTGCCTCTTGGACAAAAAGGTAAGGGCAGCCTCTTACCCCGACCTAGGTTTCATTCTATCGGAACTCATCAAGAGGGAGTGTGAAACACGCAACTTCCTAAAAGAGTAAACCAAAACACTCAAAAGAGAGAAAAGGGAAGTTTGTAAAGAAAGATAGGACACCTGGATGGGATAATGTAAAAGGTTAAACACAGGAAATGGACAGTAGAAGTTAATATATAATATTGAGTATAGTAAGCTTCATTAGGCTTGATCGGGCACTCGAAATTTTGGGCAGTAAATCGGGCATCTAAAAACCTCAAGCATGTTGGGAAAGTATATTTTTTGCCCATATTTTGATCAGGCGTCTCAAGAACTTTCTAAGTATATACAACCATGTTAGCACTAACCTCTAATTCAAACTTTGAATAAAATAGTGTCTAGCTGATACTCATAGTTGAATTATTTCAGTTAATATTAAACAAAGGTATTATTTTTTACCCATTTAATATTCTTTAATCTCGAATATCCTCTATAATTCACAAACTTGTGACTAAAAAGTGTATAATTCGATGTCCTTTTAATTTAGCTTAGTTTTGTAAAAGTTATTGATGGCGCTGTATAAAATACTAACTACGTCAGAAAAGTAATCTTGCATATTTACCAAATCTAGTAAAATCATATCATTAATATTCTCTAATTATAAAATATTTTCTTTGGCGATATCTAAGAGACATTAGTCAAGTTTTTTTTATAAATATATATACACGAAAAAACATAGCTGTACCTATAAATAAATAAATATATATATTTATATATGTACAGCTGTGTTTTATCATATATATGTATATATATATATATATATAGTGGTACAGTTGTGTTTTATCGATTAGAAAAAGAACGGTAATGTTGACAATATTTTGTGAAGCAATTCTAATAAACTTACCCTCCACCTCTAATTTAACCTCACCAACCACCCAGCACAGTTTATTAAAATACAAAAAAATATGGTCATTATATTTTAGATTAAATTTCAATCACACAAATGGGTTTTTAGGGCTTACTGTTTTATTGCCAGTTGGGCTGCTCTCATTTTCACTAACTAATCAAAGGTCACAAAATGACGTTGATAAAACAAAATGCCACCCACATAGCGCTATACCGCATTTTAACCTCATATACCTGGTTCAGCCACCACTAAACTAACACTATCCACCTATTCTTGTATTAGCTTTCATTAGTTTTCAAAATATTTTAAATTAGCATCTACAAATTCTTTTTTTACCAATCAGTCGAAATATTGGCTGATAAAATAAAATATTTGAATCACTGCTACGGTTCATTACCGAAACATTGCTCGTTGATGGAAATTATTAAATTTGAATGAAGGTGTAGGAAAGGTGGATAGAAACATATAAAAGGGAGACAAACACAATATGGCCTTTACAATGAAAAGAAGAACACAGTTCACACTTTACACTGCTGCCAATGGACAAGGAGGTAATGGTTGTCTCTTAAAGATAGAATGAAACCTGGGTCGGGGGATTGGGCGGTGACGATCAATTTTCTTTAAGAGGCGACCATTACCTCCTTGTCCATTGGCAGCAGTGTAAAGTGTTAACTGTGTTCTTCTTTACATTGTAAAGGCCATATTGTGTTTGTCTCCCTTTTATATGTTTCTATCCACCTTTCCTCCACCTTCTTCCAATTATAATATAATACAATTACCTCATAAATCGAAAAGAGGTTTTCCTTATTGAGTTATAAATTTGAATGATTTAATTTTTTGAAACGATGAACATGAAGTTATTTGCATCGATGACGGGTGTGTGTTTTCTAGGCGAGACGATCCAAGGGGTCAACTCCTGTTTTTTTGTATCTGAATGTGTTCTTGCCTGAGCTGTTGTGTTTCTCCGTAACACCCCCTTGCACTGCACTTTGCTGACTGACTTTTTGTTTGTTGTTGCTGTTTCGGTGTGTGTTGGAATGCCACCAGAGTGCCTTACTAGCAGATAACAACGACAACCAACCCAACTGGATTGGTTTAAAATGTGTTTCGCAACATTCTTAAGGAAAGCTTTTTTTTTTGTAAATGGTCACTATACTACATTATGATTAAAAAAAATGAAAGGGTGACGTCTTTTTTTTTTNNNNTTTTTTTTTTCTTTCAAAAAACACTTCAACATTTTGTAAGATTTTTTTTTGGTATATTTTTCAGAGAAAATAAAGTCGCATTTGTAGTCATAAAGTCACTCTCCCAATATACTTGATTACTAAAGACTGGGATCGAATCCTGACTGAAGGTGGTTTTGCCTAAATGGTTTCCCACTTCAAATGCGGGTACCATATTGTCTCTAATTCTACCCCTCTCATCCCTTTCTCTAAACATCAGGCTAGATCATACAGGAAATAGAACACAGGGCAAATAAAAATACTCTACTAAACTATATTTTTGGGGCAGTCCCACACCCTTCTTTTGCGCAATGGTTTATTAACCTGATGGCATGTAGGATTCTTAGGGGGGAAGTTTAACAGGAGCCATTGAATGTAGAAATGTGCTAAAAAATAGCCAATACTGTATCTTTAATAAGTCACCCTACTTTGTCACTGTAAGAGTACTGGGAATTGTGGTGCTGTGTGGCCTTGAGTTTACCCCAATACTTTGCTAAGAGAAACATATATCCTCTGATGAAAGTATTAATTTAACTTAGCACTAGGCTGGCCCCTTAAGCCCTTTTACAGCTCTTGATGTTTTGATGCAGATGTATCGGGCGATGATTGACATCACCATTAGTATTGGGGAAGGGCTTTTTTTAAGTTTCTAGAATACAAATACTTTTTGCTGCATTGTTGTATTAATTTGCTGCTTCAATTTTATATTTTGTTAGTGATGGTAAAAATAATTTAAATATTAATCAAAATTTATATTGAAATATTGTTTAAAAATTATTATTTTGCAATCTAGGTAAATCGCTTATTCTTTAAAATGTGGTAATAAGCTCTTTTTGTTGGCTGTATATGTTAAGCGTCGATTTAAAAAATACATTTAATGGTTTTGGTCTAGATTTATCTATATTGTATATTACCTGCCCCATCTAACCAAATCCCACACTTACATTCACAATAATTAAACCATTCAATGAGTTACTTCAACTTTTGACAGATTGTTATTTTTAAACATGGTATAGTTCCTTTTGTAGGGAATATACAAACAGCAAGCACTTTGAACAATATTAATCAACCTCTTTATCGGGGTGGCATCCTCTGATATATCCTTGGTATGAAGTATCCTTATGTCCTCCATCCGTTAAGAGTTTCTAAAGTCTCTGTAGACGACTGGGACCCTCAGAGTGTTCACAGTTTGTGTCGGTAGACGACTGGGACCCTCAGAGTGTTCACAGTTTGTGTCGGTAGACGACTGGGCCCCTCAGAGTGTTCTCAGTTTGTGTCGGTAGACGACTGGGCCCCTCAGAGTGTTCACAGTTTGTGTCTGTAGACGACTGGGACCCTCAGAGTGTTCACAGTTTGTGTCGGTAGACGACTGGGCCCCTACAGAGTGTTAACAATTTGTGTCATTGTTCTCGTTGTTTGGTTCTTAACTTAAGCGTCGCTGGCTTTGATAGATTATGGCCGACAAATAACCCTAAATATAATCATGCAACCAATAAATCAATCATCCCTCAAATTTGGCTTTTAAATTTTAAATAATTGAAAACCCGCATTCATTCTGACTAAACAAATTTTTATGAATAAAATAAATCATAAGTTTTATATTATTTAATCACAATCCAGTATAAATAATCTAACCAAAATGTAAAATGTTTTATTCTAAAAAAAAACTGTAATCCAAAGAAAATGATTCATAGTTATACTTTTTAGTTCAACGATATCTAGCTTTGGTGGGGTAAATCAGTCTTAGAATGAAGTGGGTCAAGTGCTAAATATGCCTAACCGACTTGGAGGTTGTGAATTTATACTCACTCTTTATCTTATTCAAAATTTTCATGGGTAATACACGCTTTTTATTATTTAGAGTTGGGTTGAATCCACTATTTTACGAATCTGAATCACCAAATTAACTTAAAATCGGTGACCTGGCGGTCTAGGGGTAAGGTGTCAGACTTCTGTGCTAGCGACCGGGGTTCAATCCTCGGTCCCGGCAAAGATTTATCTGATTACCAAACCCTTCCTTCACCTCTGACAAGACATCTTGTGAATGTGAGGAATGCCAGGCCTCCACCGTGGTTCGGATTCCACGTTAAACTGTAGGTCCTCCATTTCATCTCACAATCAGCCTACCATTACACATTAGCGTAAGTGCGTATAACCCGAAACGGGTAATAAGACGCTAATAATAATAATAATAACTTAAAATCCCGAATCTGAATCTTGGAAAAATTATGAATATAGGAAGATATATAAAGATAATAGAGAATAATATAAATTAATTCTGTGGGCGATTGTGAGTTGGACTAAAGGAATTTTCTGCCCATTCATTCCAATAATAAAATTAAAATAATGTTATATTTTTAGTTAGGTCGGAAACATTTTTGAATAGTCAGGCAGATGGACAAGAACTTTGATTTTGTTGCATATGTAAGAGACTTGTGTTTGTACAAATAAGTTTGCTAAATATGATTTTGTGCATTATTTGATATTTAAAAGCCATTTTTGTCATTATTTTCTGCTAAAAATATGCTTTCCAGTCTTAAATATATCCGGGGATAAATATTTCCCTCAATTATATCTAGTCTGGTTATGTTATTTAATGGCGCTCACTGGTGTTGTAAGATAGTTGGTTTTAAAATAAAATCAATTGAAGTTTTTGATATCCTTCTGCTTAATGGAAGATAAGGTTAATTTAAATCTAGTAAATTAGTATTATATTTTATGAGAATTAAATATTTATGTGACATTTCTAGACAGTACTTAGTTATAACCTTTTTATATATTTTTTCGAAAAATTCAGGAATATAATTTTTCCCTCCCAAGTTTTAGTAGCAACCAATTTCCCAAAATTTTCCCCCAAGTTTGGGATCCCGCAGATCATTATAGAAAATACAAATAATGTTAACATTCTTTATTATAATCCATTCCTTATGACATTCTTACGTTCAATTTATGTTATAAATTACTGGTCTGGGGCCTGGTTGTTAAGTTTATCTTATCATAATTGGTTCTGAACCAGTATTAAGGCTTTAAACCAAATTTTACTTAAAAAATGTATTTGATGCTCAAATTTGAAATTTTCTAAAATCCTCAAACCCCATATAGACTTAAAGGGATTTGAGGGCACCATCCCTACCTCTTATATGTAATTTGTTTGACTATATCTTACTACCTGCTTCGGTGGTCGAATTGTCAAAGGTTTTACTCTCGCAAATAGACAGGAGTGTAGTCGGCTTGAAGATTGGGGTTCAAATCCAGGTCATATGTACTAAAGGTGGTTTGTATTAATGGTTTCCCATCCTCCCTCCACACTTCTTATAAATAGTTGCTTGTGAGGTATTTAAAATAATGTAATATTTGTTAAAAAAACTTTTAAAATCTTAATAATCTTAAAACTTATCAACTATATAGTAATACAATTACTAAAACAGATCTAATATATTTTTCTGATGTTTTAATTAACAAAAAGAAAATAATAATAAATTATCTGACTAAAAACAATCATATTTTTGGAGTTCCGATTAAAATAATAGTTTTGAAACTTTCGAAAAGTAGTTTTATTTTGTGTCTAGTCTATATTGTTACCAAGTTATCGTGGTGCAGGGAGTGTTTACTGAAAAAATATTGGCAACACTGTTTTGTAAACTTCTCAACATCATTCGATAGGGCTTTAATTATTATCATTAAGTAAAAATCCATAAAATAAAACGATAGACATTAAGTATAAAACTAAACTAAAATATAGCTTTTTAAAACAAAGGCAAAGGAACATTTTTTTTTGTTTCAGAGGTTTTAAATGAAAATTTCTTTCTCAAATTATTCGGGTATTTAGTGAAATTTTCTAAGTAAGATGGATCCGTTAAATTGTAGAACATAAGTTGTTACTAGATGTTCTCTATTGGAGGTTATCATGGTTAAATAAAGGATTATAATCGCCCACACTAAAGTTACACAGTATTTGGTCATTGAATACATAACCTTCTCTATTCTCTTCCATTCTGACAGTTACCTTGAATAATATTAGTAACGATTGCAACAACAAATACAGTATGAAGAGTGTACAATGCTAATAATGTCTGGGTAAAGGACATTATGTACCATTGGGCAAAATTTGGTTTAATTAATCGTATCCATAGTCTCACCTGCTTCTACACCACTGGTTATAAATACTAAAACAAAATCATTCAATAAATGTTTTATACTTAGAAGAGAGTATAGGAAAGGTGGCTAGAAACACACACACAAAGATCGACCTCATAGAGCGAAAAGAGGTTTTCCTTATACAGAGATATTTTATAAATGTTTTGTAATGTAACGATCGTAAAAATCTTAGGAGTTTATAAAGAACCCACACCGACTAATGAGATTGTTATCAACTGGTGTAAAATATTTGTCTTTTGAATGTGGTAGTTTGTGTAAAGACAGTTGAGTGTGTGTGAGTGGTCAGCACCGACTGGCGAGGTGTGGTGACTGTCTCTTGTTCTCTCTAGGCCCCAGCCTCTATGTCTCCGGCCCATCTGCACCAGTATGCTTCCACCTTGAGCCCAGGGCAGCTGTCCGAGTCTCTCCCAGCTAGCCAGGTTCGTAACTACTGTCTTCACCCTTCACTCTTCTGCACGCCCCCCCTCCCCCTACCTTCACGTGTAGTTTGGGTGTCAAGTAGTTTCTAGTGTTGGAACGTTGAGAACACTGCTTTTAGAGAATTTACTAAAACTGCAATATAAACCTAATTTCTGAATTAAAATGTGCTTAAAAGTCATTCTAATATAAAATCAACCTTAGAACCCGTTGTGAACGGATTTTATTTTAATTAATCAATTATATGATTCGGCAAAGCGTAGTAAATCTATTTTATTAAAGAGGAATGACAAATGCTTGTAAACTGATTGCATTATTATTAATAATTGGCTTTTAAATTGAACATTGTTTATGTCACTGAGAGAAATGACTTTTATTTATTTTTTATTTCCTATTGTCAGTGAAAGTTAACCGTTGCATCGTACAGTTAACATCTCGATCGACCAACTAATCGCTTGTTTGCATGCAGACGGAGTACTTCAAGAGTGTGTTGCTCATACACAGGGATAAGTAAAGAAAGAGGGATTCTATTTTTAGCTAATGTTGTTCTATTAGGATGCAAATTGATGGGACTTAAGTTCCCGAGGCCACAACTGTTGGAAAACAGCTGTACCACTTTGGTTTTACAGCACAAATAATAATCTTGGTAGATATTAACCTCGTTTAAATGATAGTATGGTAGGTGTTCCTTGTCTACTGAGAGTCAACGGTGGCGTCAATGTCAAAAGTACATTTTCAAACTCTGCATGTCCATGACCTTCTGTGCAGCCCACCAGCTCGAATTGAAATACTTTCAAATTATAGAAATGACAACCATCTAGGTTTTCGGAACTGATGCCACCGAGCACCGATTCCCAAAATCTCATAGAATCCTAAGAAATTTTAAAAAAAACAATAATTAAGAAACGGCCAGTGGAGATAAATTATACCTGCAACCTTCGTCCATCCCACTAACTTTCTAATTTCGTTTATGGTGCCCTAACAACTCTCCAAGATCTTAAGCCTCAGTCATGGAAGGTTGGACATCCGTGGTCTAAGCGGTTGATTACCTAGTAGAATAACTTTGTTCGCGATCTCATTTACTATTTGCTGGTGACCTGGCGGTCTAGGGGTAAGGTGTCAGACTTCTGTGCTGGCGGCCGGGGTTCAATCCTCGGTCCCGGCAAAGATTTATCTGATTTCCAAACCCTTCCTTCACCTCTGACAAGACATCTTGTGAATGTGAGGAATGCCAGGCCTCCACCGTGGTTCGGATCCCACGTTAAACTGTAGGTCCTCCATTTCATCTCACAATCACCCTACCATTACACATTAGCGTAAGTGCGTATAACCCCAACGGGTAGTAAGACGCAGTGCTAATAATAATAATAATAATAATAATACTATTTGCCACGGTGATTAGCGTAAATTCCAGATCACTCTGAAGGGATGGAGGGGGGTACTTTGCTCCCCATCCTGCTTCTTTCACAATACATGTACACAAAGTACTGTTTTATACAAGTATACAGGATACCAGACATTCCAGAAAAACTCGGGGATTTATCCATTCCTGTAAGTCGGGTGGGATTGGCTACCGTGTTCCAGACAGTTACTTCTGACTCATCACTGTTAATATATTTTCTAGATGGTCTTCTTTTTTCTGTAGCATACTTGGGAGAGGTTTTGGGAGAATTTTACCGCTTTTGGCGAGAAAAATGAGTCATTAATTGTTATACCATGATTCATTGTGCTTCGTCTTATTGACAGTTATTTGAAAGCGAAATGGGGCTTGAAAGATTCGGGGAAGGACAGAGATAAATTCTACTCTACCATAATTCTGGGTGTGAAAATAAGGGGAAGAGGAAGTATTTTGTTTGATAACATTTTTTAGAGATAATAATAGTAAAACTTAGCAAATAATAATTATTTCCACATATGTTGACAACAGTGACTTTCAGACAATGTTGGCATTACTGCTAGCTGTCATCAAAAAACTGGTGGATCAACAATAAATAGAATGGCACTTTGTAACCGTTGAAGCAATTCAGCCATAAAACTATAATCACTAAGTGACCAAGTTTAATAATATTTCAGCGGATAGGCGGATTATCCACTCCTACAATCTTGCATTCACGACTCGCTACAGTTTGTGTTGTGGGGTAGCCTTCTACTTCCTCAGCACATGTGTGTATTTATATCACTAAATATGTTGGTTGAGGATGATTGAAGTAATTAACGAGTTTTATCGAAAGTTTAATCATGGATGGACGCAAAGTTGGAGAACGGTTTCATCCCCACTAAAAAAAAGGGAGTATTTTATTTATTGAATATTTAAGGTGACTCATTGTACGTATTTGTATATGAAATTATTAAAAAGTTACTGTAGGTATTCATATTGTATTTTTCTAATTTTATGTTATCAAAATAATAAGTATTTTATGTTTTCAGCTAAAGCATTAAATAGAAGCATATAAAAAACCACATAATATATTTGTGTTAATATATAATTGGATGACTATAATAGATAGGGGTATTAACATTTGATTGAAATTCTAACATGTTTATTTTTTCTAACTCTACACACTTTAATTTTTTGTTTGGTGAAATATAAAATGTCCACCTCGGTGGTCTTGGGGTAAAGTGCAAGCCTCACGACCCAATGTTCATGGATTCAAACTGAGGTGGGGTCAACAGATGATTCTCGGACAATAAATATCCGTAGCGCAACTTTCTACGGAGGAGAAGTAAAACTGTCAGTCCCACGTTGATTGTGGCAGGTAAATGAACCCTGGAAGATATGTAGGCCCTTTCGCTATAGCTCAGAGAAATTCTCGTATGCTGACATAAACAGATAGTTCAGAAAATGCATGTTAAATACCTCAAATAAATGATGAAACTTGTTATTGTTTAGATCTATTCTATTGTGTTTGTTAAAGTAGAGAAGCAATTTGTAAACTTTACCCCTTTATAAACTTTCAACAAACCCATATTGGTAGTCACGCAGATCTAGGTGTCAGTATCTACACCGTTAGTGTACATATGTGGATAGATTGGAGTAAAATATGTTACAAAAAAAAAACTATTATTGTTCACAATTCTAATAAAGTCTCTTAGTGCTTCAAATAAGAACTAAAATTAAAAATGGCAGATTAAATAACTATGCTATTATATTTTTTAGTTATGTTTATAGTCACATCTCAATATCATATTCTTTTAAATTGAAAAATAACATCTTGACGCGGGAATCAAACTCGGGACCTTTGATTTAGTGAACCAATTCTCTAACCACTGAGCTATCTAGGGGTCGTCCCGTGGCCAGGGTCTTAGTGTTAAGTAAAAGTCATGCTTGTCAAAATATAAAGTTTGAATGCCTTTAAAAATGCCACATTATAGCTTACTCGCAAACACTGTGATGAATGGGATATAACAGCCAACAAAAACTTCCCTCAAAAGATCTACTCATGTAATATTTTTGTTTACATCCGTTACCGTTTCCAGCTTGTGGACACTTTTTCATTCAAGCCATATAATGTCCGCCACTGGCTGGCTAGGCCTGTCGTAGCTCCCTATGCCTTATAATATAACTTAAGACTAGGACAGGGACAACATCCAGTCCCCGGCCGTTAATGTATCACTGTGAAAGGGTAAACCCACATTTCACCAATGATAATTTCTCGGCCATACCGGGAATCGAACCCGGGTCCCTTAGCTCAATAGACAGACATGGTGTCAACTGCGCTAAGCTGTCGGATATGTATTTAGTATTCTCGGTTGTTACGAAAGAGTTGATATTTATAATTGTTCCTTTATCGATTCCTATGAGAATCATACTAGTCATGATTATTTTATTATTATTATTATTAGCACCGCGTCTTACTACTCGTTCGGGTTATACGCACTTACGCTAATGTGTAATGGTAGGGTGATGGTGAGATGAAATGGAGGACCTACAGTTTAACGTGGGATCCGAACCACGGTGGAGGCCTGGCATTCCCCACATTCACAAGATGTCTTGTCAGAGGTGAAGGAAGGGTTTGGTAATCAGATAAATCTGTGCCGGGACCGAGGATTGAACCCCGGACTCCCAGCACAGAAGTCTGACACCTTACCCCTAGACCGCCAGGTCACCCATGATTATTTTCTTAATCCCATTGTTTATTACCAGCCTTCCAAACTATAAGACTTTCTAACTATGGTGGTAGGGTAGGCCTACACAGAATGATGATAGAAGAAATGTCTCACCATTTGTGTGGAGGGAGATTGGGAAACCCTTAAGGAAAAACTCCGTCTTGACGTTACCTATCTGAGACATCATCGCAAGTAGAGATAGAATTTACCATGATAATGAATCTACGTTTTATTTGGTGGGTTTTAAAAATATAACATCGAAAAAAATATACATATGTTTTCAAATAATTCTAAAAATATTCTTACACTGTCACAGCATTATTTTTCTTTTCACTTAAAGTAGTTTTTTACGAGCACGGTTTTTTTAATTGTCCGCAACTCAGACCATTTGGTTTACTCCCAATATTAATCTTCCTGCCAGGATGTAGATTTTAAAAAAATCCCCGGACATATATGTGATTCTAGAATAGTAAACAAGAAACGGGTAATTTAGAAATGTATTTCAGTGTTGTCCAGGCGCAAAAAGTAGAATGGGTGCTTATACTCCTCAGGGGAAGAGGGGAAGTTTCTCATTGTTAAGCATGTAAAGGCCTTTAGAGACCTCACAGGGTGAAATGCACTCTTTATTCCCTACTTTGTTTCATACACTGGCATCTAAATGTGATAGTACTAATGAGTGTCTAGGTGCGTCAAGATAAGATACAACCCGCTTCGCGAGTAGGCAATGTAGGTATGTACTTCCTGCAGGGATTCCCAATCACAGGGTAAAAACCGGTTAGGAAGCCCACGCACCCACAGATATGGGTAGTAATGTATAATATATATTATAATATGAATATGAACATATACTAGGGTAGTTTAATAACAATATATGTAGCTTCTACTGCGCGACCCACACAGGTGAGCATGTAAACTAAGGCGTCATTCTTGTCTATTATAGCTTTCTGCCGACGAGGAGGTCAGGGTTCAAGTATGGTTGGATGTACTTAGTTTGCTTTTACTTTTGTTTATATGTTTTTCTGCCATTTCCTTTATGCTAGTGTGGGTGCACTTTTTACGTCCTTCTTCAACCATTCATCCTTAGTGTAATTAATATACGAGTATATTTGTATAATCTGTATTGTTATTAAAGGCCAGACTAACTGAGTATCCCTTAAGTTCGGCGCTATACTAAGCACAAGACACCTACCTAGACCAGAATTGTATGGGTCACTTTCATTTGCAAAACTGACCTATTGGATGACGGTTCAAAAGTCATATGTTTAGGTTTTGGGTTGCCATCACTGTTTTATTATAAATGTAAAGTTTTTTAATTACCTGTTATATTTTACATTTAAAATAACGTAAACTTAAGTTTTCTCATACTATTTCATTACTTTTAACTATTTGTTTTTAACCAATCCAAAACAATATTTTAAACATAATTAAATGTACTTATTTTTTTATTTTGGAATGTTATCTATGAAGTGTAATATAATGCATACATCAATACCTTTTAATACAGGCATCGTATTCACTTGGACAAGAGAAAATACTTGTCATTTTTTATACGTAATAAATTATTTTATGATTATTTTATTGTATTTCAAAATATTTAACTAAATGAAATATTTTTTTATCCCCTGCGTGGGTGCACCATTGTAAAGAACTGGTTTCCGTCACGTCCAATCACATGGTTTAAATTTGTCGGTCGACATTTTAAAGTTATATTTGTTAGACATTTTTTCAAAGTGTTGTGAATAATATTTTTTATGTGAAATAAAATGATAAATAAGCTTTGTGCCTTACTTCAAATATACAATATAAATAATATCGGCCTAGATTACGGTGGTTAACTATTGCATTCATACATTACCATATGCTTTAATTACAGCTATCCAAAGTGATACATTTCAACTGTTGGCGTAGAGATACATTAAGGACTATTTCTAGTAACTTTTTGAGCTGTCACCCAAGTAAACTTAGGTCGTGAATGAATTATAGGTTTGGTTGTTTTCCTAAAGGCTAACCCAATCTTACTCCATGCAAATGTTGGTACTTTTCCTTTGGATTATAAGATCCTCATCGAAATTCAAATCTGGCAACAAGGAGGGGGGGGGGGGAAATTTGCAAT
>CABFVX010002408.1:15656-27857 GCA_902151425.1 Timema shepardi
CCCCCAAAAGTATATTAAAATAACTGTAAATAGTAGTTAAAACAACATTCATTGAAACCCACCCCGGTGGCGTAGTTGGCTAACGCGCTAGTCGTGTAGAGCTCTACTGCTGAGGACGGGGAGATCGAGGTTCGAATCTCGGTCGGGTGAACTGGAGGTGGTTTTTCTTATATGGTTTTCCACTCTCCCTCCACGCAAATGCGGGTTCACTCCCTCTAATTCAACCTTCCCCATTCCTATTCCATTAGAGTAATTAGTACTTAAAGCGTATAACCCGAACGGATAGTAAGTCGCGGTGCTAAATATTATTATTATTATTATTATTATTATTAACATTCATTGAACAGATTAATATTATTTATTGTAGCGGAAAGAGCTGGAGTTCCATTTATTCAAACTCCTGTATATGGTTGTCCCCCATACCGACATATTTGTTTGTTTCACATCCAGTCGCAAATAAAGAGGAAATACCCATAACGGTCTTGGAGGGGGAAACTTGCGATAGTGTTGCCCTGGATAGAAACTGATCAACTATTCATAACTAAATGGCTGGTTACAATAATTTAAAATGTTAGGCCTGGAAATAATTTTTTTTAAAGAAATGGTACAAAGATACCTAATTTTTATAATTGCATTAATTGTTTAAAAAAAATTTTTTTTATATAATTTGTTTGATATGTTTTTTAATCAAGCATTCATTGTAAAACTCATTGTTTGAAGTTTAATTGATGGTTAGTAATAAATATTTAAACAATCTTCTCGATATTACTAATTTATATAAATATAGAAAAAAAACAAGTGAATAATTATTTGTATTATAGTTATTTAAATATTTAGAAAGGCCATTGTCTAACTTTATGTGTGTAAATAAATCAAAATTAATAGGATTAATAGCTTTGTTAAATATCGAGTAATCATTCAAACACGAATGTACTGCACACATTTCTTGCGTATCGTAGGTATTTTAGGTTCCCTTTCATTCTCGTATCTTGCACGAGCCTGGAGCTGAGTTGGGGCTGCTATGATGAACGCTCTTGATACATAATGTGAAGAAAGCTTGGTAATAAACAGTTTCTCTAGGCCATTGTCTAAATGCAGCCAAACTTAAAAAACACACAAATCAAATAAAATTTCTGAATATAAGCAAAACAAGATCTAAACCTTTACACTTTTTTTTTTTTGCACTTGTGGCTAACTTGTTTGCTTTCCCCCCAGTTGCAGTTGGCCCCCCTGTCTGCAGAACTGTCCAAGGAAGAGCTACACTCTGTTACAACAGGAGGTGACAGCAGTGGTGCGGCGAGTCCGCTCACCGCGCGTTCACTCAGACTAGAACGTGTTGCTCAGGCGCTCGCACAGAGTCAGGAGGAGCTGAGACGGTAGGTACACTCTACAACCGTTATTAATTTAAATAAAAAACACCTGGACACTGGAATCAAACGTGAGACCTCTGCCGTTTCATTGCGCCAACAATATCAACCCGAACCGTGTAATCAATATCATTAAAATTAATTTTAAATATGTTTTGATAATCATAAACTTTGTAAAACCACAGATCACAAAATTTCGGTGTATGTGGGTTGTATCAAAAATCATGATATTACGATTTATTCTACAGGGTGTCTTCCATTCAGGAATTAACTGGGAATTTGAAGTGGTTGGGGGGAAAAAAACGGTAATATGTCGAGAAATTTGGTAAATATAAAAAAAAAATAATATGGGTTAATGTTGTTTTACTCAAAATATGAAATATAATGATATTACATCATTAAATTACAATGTGATTCAAACTATCTTCTTTCTTTTTCAGTTGTATAATATAGTTTATAATTTTATAATTCCTAGTAGACTATGTTAATACAAATACAAAACATGTTTATTTAAATTTCAAAACTTATTATTAATTATAAAAAAAAAACATAGGGTTGAAGGGTGTAACATACTTTTGAGTCAGAAATTTTAGGAAACAATCAGAAGAAATCAGGGAATATAAAATGCTTGAAATTGTGAGTTTGTGCTCATAATTGTATTCGAGAAATTTTTTTGAGATGTTTACAAATTTTAAACCCCTCCAAAATAACAAAAAATTCAAAACACTCGAAGATTTGGGTGTCTTATTTATAATTTTAGATGTTGTGTTCATGGATGAATTTAAATTTTATTTGAAACATTTTAAATTTGAATAAATTGAAAATTCACACCTGGGCACAGGAATCAAACCCAGGACCTTTGGTTTAGCTCCGGACTATCCCGGGGATCGTCCTGTGCTCAGGATCATGCTTCACTCAGAGATGTAGTTATAATATTCATCCCCTAAGTCTTCCTCTATATAGTGTTTCTTTCTTCAATATATTTTAAATTGCTAAACTAAAACCACATTTTTATGAATGGTTTTATACAACAATATATGAACTAAACCTTATATTCTTCAATAGTGTTTTTTTTTTAAGATTTTCTATTAATTTTTCATGTATTGTGTCAATGAATGTAAAAATACCATTCATGAATAGTTAAGTTGGTATAACATTAACATGGTGACCTTAAGTCCGAGCTTAAATTAGTTTAGTATAATTATAATATTTGTGTTTCTCCAATTTAATATGTCGCACGGAACAATTACACTTTCACTAATACCTTTTAAGCATTCTAATATTCTTTACATTATAATTTTATATTGTTTTAAACTAGTACTAATTAATTGGAAAAACAATTTTTTTTTAAATCATTTCATTGTTTTTTCAAAATACAGAAATAAAGGCAGTGAGATATTTCTTCTTTTTCCCTTCAGTGTGTTTAATTGTAAAAGTATAAAAATATTTCAATAATTAATGGGTGTAGAAGAAAATTAGTTTGTTTAAAATTTCAACCTCGATATTTGTTATTGTTGTGGTGAGTGCTAACTTTATTTTCTCCCCTCCTCGCCATACAGACGAGCAGGCTCGCCAGCCATGCAACCTCCCGCCAGCCTTGTGCCCAGGTTAACTCTCTCTCTCACACTCTCCTATTGGTTGTTATCACTGTCTGATGTGCATGTAATCACTACACACCTTCACATCTTAGTAGTAGTACACGCTGTTTAGCTTTAGTTTGGTCATTGATTGTAAGAAGTGGTACATATCAATTATGATTAAATATAACTGAATAATTATATCGTATGAAATAAAATACATTAATCTGAATTAAATAAATATGGTAGAGTTGTAGAAAAACAAAGCACAAATAGAGTAAAACACATATCGACATACACTTATATATTTATATTCTTTCATTGCAACTTCCTAGGGAACTAGTGGTACTAGTAGTATTGGTAAAGCTTAGTTCACACTTGGAAACATTGTTGGCCAACATAGGAAACAGATTGTCAGCAAACATTAAAGAAACATTGTTTCGTGTCCATACTACGATGATGAAACATTGTTTCGCGTCCAGACTACGATGATGAAACATTTGTTTCCTGTACAGAGTTCAGTTGAGTGAAAGATGTTTGTTGAGGATGGTTTGTGCTTTGTACGAGTATGTAGCTATGAGCTGTTCAAGAAGACAGAGAATAATAAAACAGGGGTGGTTCTGCAAAGTGCTTCCAATTGGTTGACCGACTGTTTCTAAAACGAGGGCAACATGTTGGGCGAACAATGTTTCCTAGTGCATACTAGGCTTAAGACTAAACAGGAAGTTATAACTTCAGTGATGCCAACTTGTTGTGAAAAATGAAAATTTCTCTGAATGTTCATCTGTTCTTCTGTGGATGTTAAGCGGTGCTAGTATTGCAACAGGGTTGAAATCAAATATTTAATTATGGTGGTTGTTCAGACTTTGTGATCCACTGATGTGCCAGTTACCATCTTCTTAGCTGGGACATATTGCGTTGGGTTCTTTTAAATGATTGTAACACTTTGACAGTGTAGCCGTCCTCAAAGTTGTGCCTCGTCAGACCAGCCAACCTTCCCTGCAAACTCTGTATCTCGCTAATGTTTTCAAATCTAAACTACCACTTCAACATTTATTACCGTTGTTCAAATGACAATCTTGCTTCAGCCATGTTTCCTAACTGTCGTATCATTCAAGGACATCAGTGCCATCTATTGAGACAATATTAAACTACACTCTCACCTTAAAGGTAAATTTTAATTTCAATCTATTCCAAAGCTATTGACAAATAAAGAGTGTAAGCCCTACATATTTTTGGGCCCCTCTGTATTTATTAAATATACTAAAAAAAGAAGACTAAACACTACAACTTGGTTTCTAAATTGAACAAAAACTTCTTTTTAAAAATTTTCCTGGTATCTGTGTCATCATTTTATCTCCATGTCCAGGGAACTAAACCGCATCACATATTCACATATAACAGTGTTGCAAAATATTGGTTTTAATATCTTAACTCGAGGTTTTCAGGTAAAACGTAGGTGTTCAAGGAAACGTCTCATTTTGTTTCAAAAAATCAGAAAATAATGGTTTTTTGAAATATTATAGTTTTTTGAAGGCTCTGAAACGTTTCAATTGCGTCGCTTTATTCCCGATTTTTTTTTTATCAACTGAAATAATGGTAATTTAGTTTTTATTTTAATGTTTGTATTCCTTGACCAAAGTGTATTGTAGTCATCATTTACCCTCGAAGGTGGTAGGTAAGCTTATCTTGCTTGGTTCCATTATGGTGTAACCACCCGCCTCGGTGGCGTAGTTGGCTAACGCGCTTGTCGTGTTGAGCTGCTCGACTGCTGAGGACGGGGAGATCGAGGTTCGAATCTCGGTCGGGTGAACTGGGGGTGGTTTTTCCAAAATGGTTTTCCACTCTCCCTCCACGCAAATGCGGGTTCACGTCCTCTAATTCAACCTTCCCAATTCTTAATCCATTAGAGTAATTAGTACTTAAAGCGTATAACCCGAATGGGTAGTAAGACGCGGTGCTAAATATTATTATTATTGATAAACAAGGCCATAGTGTAATCAATAAACACACAGTGTAGGCCTTCATGATTAACATATTTTAAAAATTTAAGGATTTTATTTGGGTATTTTTGATGTGAAAAGGACAAGGGAAAAAAAATATCTATTCTACGATAATTTTGAATCATGAACTTATTTATTTAACGTCTGTAAAAATATATTTCCTGTGAGAAATCTGTCTTAGCTTGATCTTTGTCTATATGTTCCAAGTATAAATGCACCATTTGCCTTTATTCACTTAATTCCAGCACTTATCACTTAGTTTTATTTGTTTTTCAAGGTCACAACCAACACTCACATGAACGTTTATTAAAATATTTTGATGTTCTATATAGCCGATAGTACAGTAGCCCCATGACTTCTTTGGTGCTGACTGACGGCTTTGAAAAGTTACCAGACCAAATTATGTATCCCTACGCTGAACCATATGATCTGCAAAAACATGTGTTTAGCAGCTGTCACTTCTGACGGTCCAAATTTAGGTATATACCTAAATGTTGACTGTCAGAAGTGAGCTGTGAGCTGTCAGTCAGCACCAAAGAAGTCTTGGAGCTACTTTAGATGTGATATTTCAAGGAATGTTGGACATTAAATGTTAGCTGTGTCTGGTTGGTAAATAATGTGTTTACCCTTATTTACTGATAAATAAACTTTGGTCGATTGTTTTTAATTGCAAGTAGTGAAGGAAAAAAAAAAATATCTTCACTCTGCATGCTCCTTCAAAGTTTATGAACTTAGGACAGATTCAATTAAAAAAAAACTTGTCCCCTCTGCTTTTAAGATGTGTTCTTTTTTCCATCTAAACCACTGATTTTAGTCTTGGAGATTATTCTTCCCTTTCTAGAAATGGACCAAAGAATGTTCTAGTATTTATAACATCATATTACTTAATAATTGGTTTGTTGTGCATTACTGGAATACTCAAAAGTAACATGGTTTATGAGATATATAGTTCAAGAGTTACTTAGTAACTGAACAACACAATCTAACAATTTGTTTTCCTCGGTTGAGTATTCATTGTTGTGAAAAATGAGTACAAATTCTCTATTGCCAGTACTAGGACACAAAATTTAGTAAGACAAAATAAATCAGCACTTAAGTAAAACGACTCAAAAATAATTTAAACTTCGTATAAAATTCCCATTAATAAGTTAAATAAATGATTCATAATTTTGTTAGCGACTGAAATTATAAAATATATTTCTAGATTTATCAACAATCAAAATGAGAATATGAAAAATTGATACAATACTCAGAACTAAAAGCCAAAAAATAAGAGGTTTTAAAAGTACAAATTTATAGTTTATCAAATTGAATTTGTTTATTTAGCTTTCAGAAAGTGATCCAATTTTAAAAATGAACCTGATGTTACTGTGTTATGTTGCTGATATTAGTTTGTGCGCACACGGCCATTATTGAGTAATGTGCTGAGCATTTTGTGCCTGTGTTTGTGTTAGTTTGTAATGTTTGATATTGTGTAGACTAGCGGGACTCCACTGCATCATCGACCACAACTCGACATAAATAACAACTTGCTAGTCTAACACAGAGAGGGCTAGCTTGTGGCCCTGGGAGGTTCTTGGGTCAGTGAAACATATTATATCCAGACATCAGCGACGACGATATAGTGCGGTCGCATCGGCAATAGTGTCGAGGTTCAAATCCCGGTCTTCGCCTTCTCACACACTCTCTTACTCGTACATACACTCATATATACATACACTTACTCATACATGCACTTAACTGTACATTCACTCACTCGTCCATGAAATCATTAATACTTGCACTCACACACATATTTACTCATACACATGCACTCATATGTGAACTCAATCATAAATGCACTCACTCATACACTCACTCCCTCTCTCTCTGTTACTCTTTTTCAATATCAACGTAAAACCTATCAATTCTTGCTATTGTATTGAACATTTCTTTATATTTTAAAAATATGATTTATGAACAAATATTATAAAAAAAATTAATTGAAAAAAAATAATCACTTAAGTTAAAAGTCAAACAATAAGCTAATTTGTGATTTTTTAACGAAGCTCAATCAGTATCTCTGGTAGATTAGTGGAGGTTGTTATAACTATACCTGCCCGAGGTGATATGTTGAGTTGTGCTGTGGATAATGTTAGACCCTGGTTGGTTTGTAGGTTAGGTTAGATTAGTTTAGTAGTAGTTGTGTGTGTGTGTGTGGCAGGCCCGGCGGCTACTCCACCCCTCCATCCCCTCTCTCCTCTCGTCACAGCAGTCAAGACTCTCTGCACAAGACGCTCCCCCCTGGCGTCGGCAACATCAGCGCCAGCGCGGCGGCCGCCGCCGCGGCTCAGAAGAAGAAGGGCCTCAAGTCCTCTCTGGGCAGGTTCTTCAGCAAGAAGGAAAAGGTTAGCGGAACATTTAGTTTTGACAAGTATCAAACCGTAATCTATCTACTTCCAGAATTTGGTTATCATTTCTGTTATTTGATTCATGCACACAGGAAGTACATCTTTGGTAGTCAGATATTGTTTGAAGTGACATTGTTATGGGCAACAGATGTTAAATGCATCAAAAATACCATTACCAGGGCTGCCAAGCACCTGGAAAACACAGGGGAATTTCATTAACAACTCGGTGGCGTAGTTGGCTAACGCGCGCTCGTCGTGTAGAGCTCTACTGCTGAGGACGGGGAGATCGAGGTTCGAATCTCGGGTCGGGTGAACTGGGAGTGGTTTTTCCTAAATGGTTTTCCACTCTCCCTCCACGCAAATGCGGGTTCACTTCTTCTAATCCAACCTTCCCAATTCCTTTTCCATTAGAGTAATTAGTACTTAAAAGCGTATAACCCGAACGGGTAGTAAGACGCGGTGCTAAATATTAATATTGAATATTATTATTCATTAACAAAAACTGAAACATTTGTGAATTTGGGAAATTTATTTGCAAGCTTTAAATAATCTTCCTTTACATGGAAGAGAAAGCAAACTAAAAAACTTTAAGTATGCGGTTCAAACACATGTCTCATTCCTTCCGCCCTTTTTTTCTACCCAGAAATACAAGGTCGCGTAAATACTGCAATAATTCTTCCATCGAGTGCAAATAATCCTGTCCTAAACATAAATGACATGACTTCAACACTAATTAATTTGATGAAAAAATATATTTATTTCCTCTACACTATGAAATCTAAATAATTTCTGAGAAATAGCAGTCCTGAATTATTTATCACATAAATGTTTCTCAACTTGTAAATCTAATTACTGATATTGCCATGTTGTGAAATGCCATTTCCTACGTATCGGTATGTTAGTTGGGAGAAGCACATTGTACTTTGGATTACTAGTCAAAAAAACATGTTTTTTGTTGTTAACGATGTCACATAAATTTCATAGATACATTGATTTATTGAAACTAGTTTTTAACATAACTATAAACATGTTAAGTTTATTAATAACTGTGCATATAAGGCTTCAAGATAGCATCCGTAGCTGCTGCTAAACATACATTACATGGCCATGCAGTTCTTCAAATGTGGTGGCACAAAGATAAAACATTTCTCTTCATTTTATGGTGTTGTAATCACATAACAATATGCTCTATGGTCTAGTAGTCAAAGTTCCTGGGACACAGATTCAAAGGTCCTGGGTTTTGATCCCCGGTGCTTCCGAAATTTATTAGTGAAGCAATGGGTCAAGAATGATGTCAAACTTAGCCTTACAAGTACAAATGAGGGGCTACTTGGTTTATAAAACTGATATTACTGGCCGAAGGGCTCATTATGCTGACCAAATTACACCCTCTTCCCACAAATGTGGCCACTATTTTTGGTAACGGCAGAAGCCGCTCAATCAGTATAGCTCGCTTGTGGGGGTTACCACCATAATAATGTAATGACAGTCCTTATAACAAACCTCACCACCCAGTAAAATAAGATATTGTTCTTTTTTCATGCTCTTAACAATTTAAAAAACAGCTAATAGGTTTATTTTATAAAAACTAGTTCTCTTATGGAATAATCTTTCCAGTGCGAAAATAAATTATTGATACAAAAACATACTTTATTTCCAACTGTTTCTTAACATCCAAATGCAATTACTATAAAACTTTCTATCCATTTTAAAATGAAGTTGAGATGAACCTATAATATGTTTATTGAATATAAAAATGTGTTCTATTTTTTTTAGCAGGGTAAAACCAAAGAACAATCGATGATGGGTGTGTCTCCATGCGACACCACTGCGATGACATCTTCATACGGTGACGGAGATATGACAGCCGACACACTTAGCCTCAGTGGGGTGTTGGGGCAGAAGGGAGACTTTGACAGGAGAAAAAAGAAAAAGTGAGTAAATTACTCTATAACGATATAAGAGTAAACTAATAATTTAGTTGTCAGGTTTGAATTAAGATTGTTTAAAACTTAGCATATGTGACACTCATATTGAGCGCATGAAGTGTGCTCGAATAACAACCATGAGGTCACAAGAGAAACATAGTTTTTATTTGAGTTAGTTAAATTTCATTGATAAGAGTTGATACAATAGTACATTAAAGGCTTAATGAGCCTATGCTTAGTCTGGCAAAATATTGACTGAGCCACTATGACTTACAAAATATTAACCGCCCCACAGGGGGAACGTTAGAGTGAATGTTTGATGTCTAGATTCAAATTTACCGCCCAAGGGCGCGCTTACATCCATAAACACAAGATGGCTGACATATTTAGTTTTAAGTGCACATAGCATTAACTGAAGTTTAAATTAAATATATAAGATAAAGAGCTCGTAAAATTTAGCTTTACATTCCTATAAATATATACATGAATTAACGGCCGAATATTTTAAACAGAGACCCCAACAATGGCCGTTGAGTGCTAATCCTAAGTAACGAAGCATAACCTAATATTACAAATAAGTCTTAGATGTGTACAATAAGTTCCGCAAACTCCCGTTGTGCTCATGATAACCTAATCTAACAATTCCATATAAAATACCTTCATAACTAAGTGAACTTATATCGTCTAAAAATATCCAAGATTATATCAAACGATTACTAAGATTCGCTAAGATAAAGGCTCGGGCGCACCTACAGTTAATAAGGCGTACTAAGTCTAACATGAATTCCCCTAGAAAGTTACTATTACGAATCCGTGGTTCACCCACGTCAAACCAAATTAAAATCCCCATTCATAAACATGAAAAGAAGTGCCAAACAGTGATTTCAAAAATATTCCTCCCCATATTTAAAGCCAAAGAGAATTTAGATTAATATCCCCAAATATTAGTTATAAACCAGCGCCCTCACCTGGTAAGAGCCAGTGATACAATGAGTACCATACAAAATGACACCTGCCGTTATATAGCATAAACAGGTCTTAGAAGTTCTCAGTAGAGGGGGAGAGGAAGGGAAACACACGGAACAAAAAGAAGGGTGAAGACTAGCGCTCTGGGCGTATCGCGGACATCCCAGTAGTTACTCGGCCAAACTCGAACAGCCCAGAAGCGGATGTTCGCGAAGTCATGTTGGCAACTAGATTGTTAGGAGCTGGGCGAGGCGCTGATTTGGTTCGCGTCTCAGTCAGTTTTCTTTATCCAAGCCACGGGAGTGGATGTGTTGTTGCATGCATGTGTGTCCCATTCGACGGGGAGAGGTCTCGATCAGACTTGGTGAGACTTGGTGAGAGTTGGTGCGACTTGGTGAGTGAAAAGCCTCCATATTACCGGGTTGTTGGTTTTAGATATTTGTTGTTTGGAACATCGTTACACATATACTTTTAAATTATTTACATGAGGATGTAGCATTTATTGGTATAAAAGCTACTAAACAGTGAAAAATATACAAGACTGGTCTCTAATAATACCAATAATCGCGAGTGAACTGACCACTGCCCCATTCAGCAGTGGCCCCTCCCAAGTGTACTTCCCGCACAAACACAACATGCCGCGAGAAAATCAACATCTGACTGAACGAACGAACTGTGTGTAAGCTCGAACTATGATGAATCATAAGGCATGGTGGGAAAGTATGACGTACATCCGTTAAAAGATGGTGATGTGTCCAAAAAACTGTTGTTCCGAGTCCGTCCACAAGATGCTCGAATGTTCTACCCCCCTTCCCCCTCCTCTTTGTTGTGTGTTCACCTCTGTTTTCTCTACCCCTCTTCCCCCTTTCCGAGCCTGAATATGAGCGTATATAATGATGTAACACTGATTGACATGTCAATCTTGACTGGATACTGTTTCTGGACACACTTAGGTATCCTGGCTATTATAAAAGGTACATAAATTCAATTTCGGCTGTTGTATTGCAAAATTCTTTTTTGGCAAATTAATAGATCAAAAAATTTATGGATTATGTAATACTCTAATCTTTTTTGGTACATTATGGCTTATAATCCTCATATTTACTTTAGTTTTGATTAACGTGAAATCCCCTTTTGGGTTTAGATTTTGCTATGTTTGTCAATGTAAACAAGACGACGTATTGTTCGAAATTCCATTATAGGTTAATACTCATCTGGCGTATGACGCCATATTGTTTGTAATCATTCTTAGGTTGTCAAGGTTACTATGATAGCAACTTATAGCCCATCCGGCTTGGAAACTCATCTGGCGTATGACGCCATATTTTTTGTAGTCATTCTTAGGTTGTCAAGGTTACTATGATAGCAACTTATAGCCCATCCGGCTTGGAAACTCATCTGGCGTATGACGCCATATTTTTTGTAGTCATTCTTAGGTTGTCAAGGTTACTATGATAGCAACTTATAGCCCATCCGGCTTGGAAACTCATCTGGCGTATGACGCCATATTTTTTGTAGTCATTCTTAGGTTGTCAAGGTTACTATGATAGCAACTTATAGCCCATCCGGCTTGGAAACTCATCTGGCGTATGACGCCATATTTTTTGTAGTCATTCTTAGGTTGTCAAGGTTACTATGATAGCAACTTATAGCCCATCCGGCTTGGAAACTCATCTGGCGTATGACGCCATATTTTTTGTAGTCATTCTTAGGTTGTCAAGGTTACTATGATAGCAACTTATAGCCCATCCGGCTTGGAAACTCATCTGGCGTATGACGCCATATTTTTTGTAGTCATTCTTAGGTTGTCAAGGTTACTATGATAGCAACTTATAGCCCATCCGGCTTGGAAACTCATCTGGCGTATGACGCCATATTTTTTGTAGTCATTCTTAGGTTGTCAAGGTTACTATGATAGCAACTTATAGCCCATCCGGCTTGGAAACTCATCTGGCGTATGACGCCATATT
>CABFVX010002408.1:28823-45744 GCA_902151425.1 Timema shepardi
TGTAGACCTTTCCTTTCCAATATTTATTAATAACAGTATAAAGATATTGAATTTATATGAAAAAAAAATTAAATCATTTTATTGATAACTCGAGCTATTTTACAAATAGGGGGTGGGGGATAAATCTTATATAGGTGTTATCCTTGAATTGCGATTACATAAATGTTCCTATCTATGTGTTCTATAATTCTCTACCATTTTCCTTTTTCTCCCCTTTTGTGTTTTTATGGTTTTCTCTTTTAAGAAGTTGTGTTGCGCGTTTCACACTCCTCCCTGATGAGTTCCGATAGAATGAAACCTAGGTCGGGGGATTGGGCGGTGACAATCAATTTTCTTTAAGAGGCAACCATTACCTTTTTGTCCATTGGCAGCAGTGATAAGAGTGAACTGTGTTCTTCTTTTCATTGTAAAGGCCATATTGTGTTTGCCCCCCTTTTATATGATTCTATCCACCTTTCCTGTACCTTCTTCCAAATATAATATAATATACTATATAATTCTGTGACTATTAATATTGATATCGTACAGCAATCCATTGCACCGGTTGAAGCTTCGCCTAGCCATTCAGGAGATGGTCTCACTCACAAGTCCCTCTGCTCCCAAGACGTCGAGAACAACCTTGGCATTCGGGGACATGAACCATGAGTGGATCGGCAACTACTGGCTTCCGACTCTGGGACTTCCTCAGTACCGCACGACGTTCATGGAGTGTCTGGTGGACGCCCGCATGTTGGACCATCTCAACAAGAAAGACCTTCGTGGCCAGCTCAAGATGGTGGACAGCTTTCACAGGTATTATATATTGACGGCCAGATAAAAATAATTTTACTCTTAAAATTCACAAAAAATTACAAATTGTCATGGTTTTGAGAATGAGGAATAACTGACACAATTACTTGGAGTTTGCTGGAGCATAAATTGTAATTATAGTAAATAAAAAGCTAGTTCTAACAGTCGACTCACTGTCTGAACGTCAAGCTCATTTGGTCTGGTTGACCGGCGATCAGGAGGTCATGTTTTGACAATGAGTGTGACTTTGCTAAATATTTTACCACGCCCTTCACACACACATCGTCACCCAACACTGCATGTGTTCTACCTCCAAAATTGTTAAATTTGAGATATTGGGTGTTTAAGTTTATTTAGAATGCATATTGTTCACCTGTGGTGATATTGAGACTACTATATAATTACTTAAGAAGATACAAACTCCAGTTGTCATCTAGTAACATTTATTATTATTATTATTATTATTATTATTATTATTATTAGCACCGCGTCTTACTACCCGTTCGGGTTATACGCACTTACGCTAATGTGTAATGGTAGGGTGATTGTGAGATGAAATGAAGGACCTACAGNGGAGGCCTGGCATTCCCCACATTCACAAGATGTCTTGTCAGAGGTGAAGGAAGGGTTTGGTAATCAGATAAATCTGTGCCGGGACCGAGGATTGAACCCCGGCCGCCAGCGCAGAAGCCTGACACCTTACCACTAGACCGCCAGGTCATCTAGTAACATTTGTTTTATACACAAGGTCAAACGTCAAATGTTCTTTTACGCAAAAGTGAAAAATTGGACATAGAACACTTGCATTCTCGGCTGACGATATGTTGATATGATTCTTCTAAAATTCTACTACGTTAGTGTACTTAATTTATACGTATATAGCCTGAAAGAGTAGTGTAATACTTACTAACGTACTCTCGAGGCTTTAAGTCACTTGAGCGCTCATGGATACCAGAATGTAAGTTCGCAATTCAACCCTATCCTCGTACATCTCTCTCCAGTTATACTCAACCTCCCTCAAATATATTCATTCTTCCAACAACGTATCGCCCTAACAAAGGGTTGGGTGTCTTCGGGTATCCCGACCAAAATTGTGTGTGCACGCCCGTCATCACCCATACGCTCAACATGACCACAGCACATGTTTGCAGATGCAAACAAACAATGAAGTTAGACTTTTGTTAGTTCCCAAAATTTGAGGGAATATTAAAAAAAATCTAGAATCTCAAACAAGAAAATAGTAATTTTTTGATTTTTTCAGGAAAAAAATTATATTCATATAATATACAATAAGTTTTTTTTAATGTTAATCATCTATGATTAATTTAAACTTATCTTTCAGTTTGTAGACAGATAAACTTGTCGTTTTTATTATAGACTACTTATAAACAAACGCATTTAAGCACACGCCTTTTTTTTTACCATTTTAAGCCAAAAAATACCTTTTATTTACACAAATAAGGGATCCTATTGCCATAATTGTTATTAATAAATTATTTTTACTGCTTTAAATATTATTGTGATTACATTTCAAGATAAGTTTGTATACCTTTAGTTCTTACTTATTTAAGTTTAATAAATATATAATTTGAATATTAATTATAGTAAGTAGAATTTGAATAATCAATAAAATGACAGCAAGGATGCTTTTATAAGAGAAAGAACATGGGGTTAGAAATCAAAGTAACTCATTCTTCAATAAATATTTTTAAAACCAACTTGAATATAGTAATATTGAAAATTTCATTAGAATGAATTTATATATTTCCTAACCATGATATACATTATCTTGAGGTATGTTTTATTTTATATTGAAGAAGTTATACAAGAGAAATATAAACACAAAATGACTCTTACAATGAAAATAAGAACACAGTTCACATTTTATATTGCTGCTACCGGACACAGAGGTAATGGCTCCTTCTTCAAGAAAATGTATCGTTACTGCCCATTCCCTCGGCCTAGGTTTCATCGTAACTCATCAGGAGGAAGTTATGAAACACTCCAAAACAACCTCCTGAAAGAGGAAACCAAAACCACAAAAGGTAGAGAAATTAAGTTTATAGAGAATGGCAGGACACTTGGATAGGAGCTGTTGAACGTAAGGACAAACACAGGAAATTGACATTGGATGGATGAAAGCTAGATCAAAGGATTGGCCGCTAACTGTTGATTTCCTTCCAGATGCGTCTTTGTCTCATTGCAGCAGTGTGAATTATGAACTGTCGTCTTATTTTCATTATAAAATATATATTGTGACTAATTATCCCTCTTTTCTGTACCTTCTATGTATAACAAAATCGTATATTAAAATAGATGTAGGTGTGTGGATTTGCCTGCCCATCTAAAACGCAGCCATTCACTTGATGCTGACCTTGACTCTGACATAAGCATCTACCAGAGAGAGAAGATTATGTGTAGGTGACCTGGCGGTCCAGGGGTAAGGTGTCAGACATCTGTGCTGGGGGTCCGGGGTTCAATCCTCGGTCCCGGCACAGATTTATCTGCTTACCAAACCCTTCCTTCACCTCTGACAAGACATCTTGTGAATGTGGGGAATGCCAGGCCTCCACCGTGGTTCGGATTCCACGTTAAACTGTAGGTCCTCCATTTCATCTCACAATCACCCTACCATTACACATTAGCGTAAGTGTGTATAACCCGAACGGGTAGTAAGACGCGGTGCTAATAATAATAATAATAATATTATGTGTTCTAAGTTTTTATGTTTTACCGTAACTTCCTTTAAATGACTTGAGCATGGCAAAATTCCAATGGTCTTTTTTTGTGATCCGCCTCATCTTTCCATCCCGACTGTACTTTCAAATTAAAAAATAACTTTAAATATCGTCTTTTTTAACTAAATAAAATTACCCATTAAAAAAACTTCCATTCAATGTGAATTGCTAGAACCCTTGGGAATCATTCTTTATAAAATGAGGTCGGTTTAAAGTTTTATAGGATTGTACAAGGTTCATAAGATGTTTTATCGCACAGGACCAGCTTGCAGTACGGCATCTCCTGCCTTAAGAGACTCAACTATGACCGGAAACAACTGGAGGAGAGACGGAAAGGGTCGGAGAATGAATTGATAGACGTGTTGGTTTGGTCCAATGAACGGGTCATTCGCTGGGTCACCGCCATCGGACTCAAGGTGACGTAATGCTGCTGCACTTATGGAGATTCATAGTATAAAAATATGATTTATATTCATATACAATCAAATTTAACTTGTGGAAAAACACTGGTCATATGTATAACTATAGAAGTGTTGAATACATTTTTTTTTTCAAAGCCGAACCTGCGTTTTATCTATTAATCTCTAAATAAACGAAAATATTGCAAGACATGTTTTTACGAACTTTTACTCTGCACATTAAAAGCAATATAAAAATATTTAAATTAAAGGTTCAATTTATCATTTTTAAATATACTATACATACCATACACAAAATAAAACAAATTGAAATCTTTTTGTGAGGTTTAATACTTTATCTTTTATATGCATATGGTCAGTGAATAATTTTTGATCATGTAAGAGTGGGTGAGTAGGCATTTTTTACTTTGAGTCAAGTTTGAATGAAAATTTTGTGTTTTTATTATAGAGAAATATCTCAAATTAAATTTCTGTAATAGATACATCCATAAACTATACATAAATACAGACATATATCTGTATATATATTAGGATTACGTTGTTTGTTTTTCTGTGAAAAAAATTTATAATCACACAAGTTTGAATTTTTAAATAAATTTAATTACAATATCAAAACTTTACACTCTTAAATTACCAATAAAAATATAAATATATTCTTATAAGCAATCAAAATTTTCAGTCCAGAAATGTATTTCCTTAAACCAAAAACGTTAAAAAAGTATAGTTTGTGTTTGATCTGTCTAATATGATGGTCATATTGTGGCAAATAACTAAAATTGAAGAATAAGAAATTAGCGATAATTGTTCTATCCATACCACTTATATTTGAACTATTTATTTACATTTATTAATGAAATACACACAACTTTTTATCCAGCCAAATCATTCATTGTATTTACCATAAACAGGTCCTCTACCCCTTCCAAATCCTAGAATATAATCTTAAGAGGTTATCTTCCCGACATTATTTGGATATTTATATCTGTAAATCACTTTCATAATCAAATATTCATCAATGATTGCTTAATGAATATCAAATGACATTTTGCAAATATATTTTAGATTTCCGTTTTTGGTTACAATTGGAGAAACATAAAAGTTCCTGTTATTTTTGGTTCTTTTAATTTTTTATTTAATAAATAAACTGCCATTATACACTTAAAGAACACTTTTTTTATATCCATATATACAATTGAAAAACTTTCTAATTGAATTATCTAAGGCTATTTTGATACAGCCAAACTAGCTAATTACTATCTTGTAAAGTAAAGGAAATTTGAATATGATTTTAACTTATTTGTTTAAAAGAAAATGATAAAATTTGACCCTCAGTTATGTTTGGATACAAAATAAATATTTTATGCTTGAATAAAAGACTATTAAAATATTGTTATGGCAATATTCTCAATTTCAATTCAAACCTTTTTTAATTTGTATGTTAGTATGGTACTGTCTTGACGACCTTAATTTGTAGACATACCAAAAAGAAGTAAATTAGTTTATAGGGCTACAATTTATATTTATTAACCTCAACTCCCCCCCCACCCCTCCCCTAATTTTAACGGTGATGTCAATATCCCAGTCATATTTAAATAAACTCCAACCCTGGATAGTATTAATAAGACCTGCCTGGTTGATACCTGTGCCGGAACATTAAACTCCAACCCTGGATAGTATTAACAAGACCTGCCTGGTTGATACCTGTGCCGGAACATTAAACTCCAACCCTGGATAGTATTAACAAGACCTGCCTGGTTGATACCTGTGCCGGAACATAAAACTAAGTAACTGTCTGTGTGCACAGGAATACGCTAATAACCTCCTTGAATCAGGCGTGCACGGTGCTTTGATTGCTCTCGACGATAGCTTTGATTACAACAGTATGGCGCTAGCTCTTCAGATACCGACACAGAACACTCAGGTAAGTCAAACTCGATTATGTTCACTGATCCTTGGAGGGGTGTGACTTTATCTCTCCTCGGGCTCACGGACAAAGACGTACACTTCCTTTGAGGTGTATCTACCCTCTCTCTCTCTCACACAAACGCTTGTGTAAATATGTGGATAGCCCAGACTGGCGTTATAAATGTGGCTAATCAATATTGAGAGTTTGCTTATTGGTAATAATAAGATCTATGTTTTAAATTATTATGGGTGAATTTGGGTTCTTAACTACCTCTGCTTTGCCAATTCTTTTTTTATTAATTTAAACTATTAATTTTTCATATAAAAATTATTTTGTTTTGCCATTATTTTAATTGATATTAAAAAAAATACCTAGGAAATGATTAACTTAAGTGCATATAGTTAACATAGAAATAGCATTTAACTCTATATGAAGCTTTTTGCATATTTTAGTATAAAACTGGTGGATAATTTTTAGTATTTATATGAATTTGGAAACAAATAACAAAGTATTGGAATCATATCTGATAAATTTTGTCATTGGTAAATTAATAATGTAATTATTATTATTATTAGCACCGCGTCTTACTACCCGTCCGGGTTATATGCACTTACGCCAATGTGTAAGGGTAGGGTGATTGTGAGATTAAATGGAGGACCTACAGTTTAACGTGGAATCCGAACCACGATGGAGGCCTGGCATTCCCCACATTCACAAGATGTCTTGTCAGAGGTGAAGGAAGGGTTTGGTAATCAGATAAATCTGTGCCGGAACCGAGGATAGAACCCCGGCCGCCAGCACAGAAGTCTGACACCTTACCCCTAGACCACCAGGTCACCAATATAATGTAATTAAAGCTTGTGTTTGACTACCAAATTTGACATTTTAATAGTTGCCAGGTCTCCTATTAGGTCAAATATGATACCATAGCAAAGTTTTGTATATGTTGCATTTTGTTCTCTGTAGATGCGCCAGTGCTTAGAAGTAGAATTCATTAACATGCTGTCTGTGGCGACGGACCGTCGAGTGGAATCCGACCTGCCAAAATCCTGATATTACACCACGAGACACCCGCACACGTAAAGACTTCACCGAGGAAAACAAAAGCTCTTCCTGGTTCCAGGGACTGTGCCACTTCTTGTTCACTGATATGCTGTAGGTGATTCACAGTAGTATTGTTGTCTTGTGTCTACATTTCGTTCATTTTATCTTTTAATTTGTTGAAGTTATTCACTTTTGGTAAGTGCTAAATGTCTGTGAGTCGAAATCACTCATTTCCCCTAGTCTGTGTATGAATAAAGGTGTCTCATTTCCACTAAACAAACATAGAATGAGTGTGTTCATGAACATAACCTCATATACCTTGTAAATTAAAAGATGCGCTACCTCCATCTTCAATTACAGACGAAGATGAAGTTATTATATTATACCTATTATTATTGTAAAATCATTTATGACGTACATCTATAAAAACTCGTGTTTCAACGTTTTATTGTTTATAAGAAAATAAAAAAAGAGCTTTAAAAATAATTACTAAGAAAAATTGTAACTCATGTGCATATTTGTATTATCAGTCAGTGCCATTGTTGGAAGGAGGGAGAGTAGATCCAAATGAAGCGGATTCGCTTAACCGCCCTAAAGTTAATTCATTCCGTATTCATACGGATCCCATAGCTCCCTGTTACTGTGTTTTGTTTCGCAATGTTGGCACCAGTTGTTCTACGCACACGTTGTGGTCGCTGATTGTTGTCGTCAAATGAGCTTTGGAGATCGTTGAAAAGGAGGAATTCCATAGATAACAATCGATAACAGATTATGTTCAACTGGCCTACTGTACTTTGAAGAAGAAGAAAAAAAACATCCGTTGTTCTATGAAGTCAAGAGTAAAAAAAAACGAAGTATTGCTTTGCAATTGATTCTAGTTAAATAAATGGTTACCAAAGTTAGTTGGCAATTTATTTATTTTATTTTATTTTTGCCAATTTATATTGATAAAATAGGATTGTACAAGAGTGTGGTGAAAGGAATCAAAATATAGAAAGAAAGAAAAAAACTTGAACCAATTTCTCTATTTCTAGTAAAAACTATCACTTCAATGTTTCCAGTATTATTTTATACTCCAATTTCATGTCTCTCCTTTTACCCCCTGGAAAAACTTTCTCTCTACTTGCAACTTTTATTAATCATACTGTTAAATGATTATGGAAATTAAGCCCTTCTTTTTCTAAAGTAATTACTCAAATGTGGTTTTTGTGCTAACTAATCAATAGTTGACTTTCTAAAGTTATTTATAACAAACGGACCAAACGCCTAGTTATTGTATCTAAGTAGCAGATATGTTCCAGTAGTGATTATCTTCGGCCGATATACCTTGGTGCATCTAACGTGGATTGTGATGTCGAACAATAGCATGTGTTTGGCTTAACTCTTAAATTAGTTTAATTGATGATGAGAAATTAAATGAATACATTTGAATTATCATTTGTTACAATTTAAACATAACCTCTTTACCGATAATTATGTATGTAAACAATATTAGTAAACAGAATTTGTTGAATACATCATGATTAAATTTATTTCGGTAAAATTATTGATTTGCAGCAAAGGGGGGAAAAAACATATTTAGGGTCAGTTATCTAATCTTGAGATCAAATCATCCTTTTAAAATTAATAATCATGGGATAACCTCAAAACTATGTTGCACCATTCTCTTCATATTACCAGCAAAATAATTTTTTGAGTCAAGTGGAGCATATTTTAATAACTACTGGTAGGTTGCACCAAAAAATCAGTTTATTCAGTATTATGTTGGCTGTAGTGTACGTAAGTTTGTAGAACTCGTTCATTAGGAAAAAGAACTGAACTATGAAATTAATTCAAACTAGGGCCACACAATACTTTTGTGCTTTATTTAGCTAAATTGTTGCAATTGAACCATAAATACGTTTGTTTGCTATGTAGGGGTATTTTGGCATACTAATGGCATAGCAGAGAGATTTTATTCGACATATTTTGGTTATAACATAACTCTATATTTCTTTGGTAAATTGCTCAGGTGATAATCATAACCAAATCATAATTTTATATATTAATTGTATTAATTACTTAATAGTGGACACACTCTTTTAACACTTACATTAGTAAATTGACTTATAATGTTGTCAAGTTTTCTAATTTGATCTGATATTAAAAGTTACTTATTTACAAAGATTGTTTACTATTGTAGGTCCCAACATTTGAAATGTGTGTACACATCTGGTGGTCTCACATTGAAACCACCTTTTAAGTATAACAATAATAAAACGCATACCAAACTGTAGTTTTTTTTATCGAGCTAGTCATAAATTGTTGACAATCCAACTAAGCATATTTTTTAACTTTTAGTAGCATTATACTTTACTATTTAAGGGCTTTACTTTCTAAGGACTTATTTAAACAATATGTTAAATGATAATGTAAACTTTCCTATAACATATTGTTCTAAGCATTTTTTTCAAATTTCAAAAATTTAAATATTATATCATCTGTTTCCAGCCTGTGGCTGGGTAAGTTTAAAAAAATGCCTCCATCTTCCTCTATCCTTTCACCACATTTCCTCCTTTAATTTCTCCCATTCTTCTCCGTTCACGTGAACACTTTTTGTTATCTGCTCCTCCTATCTCTCTATTGGCCTCTCCTTTGGTATTTTTCCCACATAATTAATTTTCAACATTTTCTTTGACATCCTCTCTTTTTCCATCCTCATTACATGCTCATACCATCTCAGTCTTGCTTGTTCTACTATCTCATGTACTCCAACATCCTCATTACATGTCTATACCATCTCAGTCTTGCTTCATCTACTATCTCATGTACTCCAACATCCTCATTACATGCTCATACCATCTCAGTCTTGCTTCCTCTACTATCTCATGTACTCCAACATCCTCATTACATGTCCATACCATCTCAGTCTTGCTTCCTCTACTATCTCATGTACTCCAACATCCTCATTACATGTCCATACCATCTCAGTCTTGCTTCATCTACTATCTCATGTACTCCAACATCCTCATTACATGCCCATACCATCTCAGTCTTGCTTCATCTACTATCTCATGTACTCCAACATCCTCATTACATGCCCATACTATCTCAATCTTGCTTCATCTACTATCTCATGTACTCCCTGTACCCCAACTTTTTCCCGGATAATCTCATTCCTAATCTTGTTTCTCCTCGTGATTGTTAACATGCTCCTCACAAACTTCATTCCCATGGCCCTCACTTTCCTTGTCTCTCTAACATTCATTGTCCATGTTTCTGTTGCATATGTGACAATAGCTACAAAGTACGCCTTACACTTCAAGGTGACTTCTCTTCTCCATAGCAGGTCTCTTACAAACTAATATAACAACTCTCCCTGCTGTCCTCTTCTCATTAAATCCTCTCTACTTCCACCTTTCTCCTCAGTCACGCTTCCAAGACATTTTACATTCTCTACTTTTCTCACCTCTACTCCATCCAACTTTATAGCTTTTATTAGGCCTTACCCTCTTCCTTGTCATTACCATCACTTTACACTTTGCCATGCTAAATTTCATTCCACAATCTTATACTTCCTCCTGTCATTCTTGTTTTTCATGGCTTTCATTCTTACCTCCCTGAGGTTTGCCTGTAACTTTTTTCATGATCATTTCCATTACCGTTACAAATAGTAATGGTGAAAGGGCACTTCCTTGCTTTACTTTATTTTTTATTTGGAACCACTCCAAACTTTAACTCTTTGTCTTAATACAACTCCTGTTATCCTCATACATACTTTTCACTATAATTACCACTTTGGTCTCCTTCATCACTTTCCAAACTTTACTTCTAGCCACACTATCATGTGCCTTCTCCACATCCACAAATATCATTACCAAGTCTCTCCCATATTCATACCTTCTTCCCACCAGCTCTCATATGGCAAATACCATGTCTATTGTAGACCTCTGTTCTCTAAATCCATTCTGTTCCTCTCTCTACCTTCCTTTCATTATATTTATTTTTATCTTTTCCAGAATCTTCTCATATATTTTTGTACATTGGCACATAAGAATTATCCCCTTATAATTTGTACACCTCTTCCTGTCTCCTTCCTTGAAACTAGGTATTATCTCATTTTTTTCAATCTTCCGGCACCTTGTTCTGCTTCCAAGCCACTCTCAGCACCCTGTGTAACCATTGTATATCTACTTCACCTGCTGCTCTTATCATTTCCACAGTCAGTTTGTCCAAACCCTGTGCTTTTCCTTGTTTCATCCCCTTTAATGCGTCCTCCACCTCTTTCCTCTTCTTCTATTTCTTCCTGCTCCTCTCTTTCACTCTCATTCCTTTCCTTCTTCTCCTATCTTCAATGTTCTTCCTTCTTCGTCCATAATTTTATCGTATTGTCTTTTTTCTCTGCTGTTTCTTACTTGGCTATATAACAGCTTCCTACTTCCTTCCACGTCCCATTCCAACATTTCCGTCTACTTTTGCATCCAAACCTGCCTGGTTTCTCGTACTACTCGCTTCTCTCTTTTCTTCTTCTCCCTATATTCTTCCATTGTTTCCTCATTCCTAGTCTTAAAACTCCTTCTGAACGTTTTATCTTCTCCCCTACTGCTTCCTTCACCCTGTCGTTCCATCCAGGATGTCTCCTTCTACTTCCTCTTGTTACTTGTCCTCGCACACACCTCCTCTGCAGTTCCCACCAGACTGTTCATAAACCTTTCCCCATTCCTCCTCTACACTTGCATCTCATCCTCGAGCACTAAGCTTCTTGTCTTTCATAAATACAGCTATCTTTCCTCTTCCTCCACACCCTTATTCTTCTTCCTTGTCTTACTACCTTTCTCCTGATTCTCATCTGTCACTATCTAAAGATACACTTGGTATTACCTTTTTGTTCACGGTCTAACTTTCCCTCATCCTCCCAACTGTATCTAGTGATCTTATGACTTTCTCTTTCCTTTTAATACCAGCTGTTTGCCACTTTCATTTTATTTCTTGCACATAAATCCGACAGCCTTCTGCCCTCCTCGTTTCTCTTCCCATCCTTCCTTCCTACCCCAACATCACCTCAAGAATTCATATATATGGATATCAAACCACAGTAATATTCTATTGCTAAATACAACTAAATGACGGTCACACAGTAAATAGTTAGTAATAAAATGTTCAAATACACACAAAGATGTATACCAACAATGTCCAATAGAAATTTAGTGCTAAACACATTTGTGGTTTTTCATTTTTTGGAACAGGCGAATTTTCATAAATAATAACATGATTGCCATATAAAAGAAAAAATACAAAATTTTTACAAAAACAAACTAAAGAGCTACCAGAATATTTGTGAATTTGGAACTTTAAATAGTAAATAATGATTTGCATCGTATAAAAAGTGAATTGTAGAACTAGGTGCACTCATTCATACCCAGGTCTTATGAAACATTGGGTTGTGTAATTACTTCTTATATCTTCCCATGGTCAGTTCATCCTATTAAAAACACCAGTGGTACCACTTCATAAATAGCCTTATAATAAAAATAGATTTTATTAATCAACAGTACTTTCTCAAGTGTGCTAAGAAATGAAAATTCGGTCTGAGAAACCTCGAATATTTTTTTTATTAATACAATATTGGCAACCTTATATAAAAAAAACACATAAAAAACTCTTATTTTAAATTCTTTATCATTGATATTAAAAATAAATATTACAAAATAAAAAGAATCATTCAAATACAGTTCTCCATACCTACAATGTATGTAAGGGTATAACTGAAGATCTCTTTCTGATGTCCAAATTAGTCTGTGGAAAAGTTTTGTACACTTTATATTGTTAGCAAAGTATTTGGGGCAGAGGTTAAATTTCTTTTCTTTTTAAGTTTGTCAAGATTTGCTTGTTCTGAGCAACTGTATTTACCTCAGGAATGGCTATTTGAATTAACTTCACTTTTATCCATCAGGTTTCTCTTTGGGACGTTCAAGATAACAATCTCATTGAAATATCTCTGTTGTTTTTCATGCGTTTTAACCGCAGTTGTGAGTCTGCCATATGTTCTGCTAATTTCCTCCTTATTTTAGTTAAATATCACTAAACTAGTCATGTAAAAATGTTTTTCACATCTTTTTTTTTACTAATCCTTTTAAACTTTTTTTTAGTTATTTTGTCCTAATATTTATTTACCTGATAGATGTGCTTTACATCACATTTAAAATAATAAATAGTAGCATAACTATTTTTAATATATTTTGATCCATTTTACATTGTTCTTTATTAAACCTATTTTTATTGATAGATTATTAAATTCAAAGGGAATTAATTATTCTGTGTGTACATCGCAAAGACATGATGGGTAAAATCTCTCAATCACATGTGTGAATCTGTATGCATGCAAATGTTCTTTAAACTATTCATCTGAAAAATAAACTAAACCTGCTAGTCAAATCTTTAATGACCAGAACCTATATTAACATTTTTCTATCAACATTTCATTGAGGTTGAACTGCTCGAACTTAAATCATAGATGTTAGTTTTTTTATTATGTTGTCTTATATTTTCTAAAAAACACATTTATAGTTATAAGGTTAGCATTAGCCATTATTAAACATTTGAAACTGCTATTAAATAAATTAAAACACATTTTACAGATGACAATAATGTGTAGACAGTGCAAATCTTAAATATAAATCCATCCAAGGTACAACCTAACTGACTGCACAGTTTATAATACTGTTCCGAAATGGAGTTGTTTGTTACTGTAGATTCAATCTAAAAACAAACTACAAACTTGATTATTAAATTGGTATGATATAACTCCTTTTTTTTTACCCTTTTAAATTGTCGCTCAAAATAATTTACAGCAAATATTTCATTTATTGAAAACAATAATAAAATTATTAGTCGCCTAGCGGCTTAAAAATATGCATGGTGTTCTGATCTATTTGGAAAGTATTTGGGGTGTGCGTAGTACACCTTAAAACCAAAACAAAATGTCCTCATGAACATGTATCCTGTTTTAGTTGGTTCCAGAGATAAGATCTTCTAAGTTTCTGCTGTATTGTTAATAACTCTGCCTGTGTACCAGCAGTGATATGTCACTTACAAAAGAAGCAACAGGGGTGTATAAAGTAGGGCTAGTAACAATTCCCACAGTACATATACCTTAGGTTTACATAAATTAACCTACCAGCTTTTATATCTACTCTATTCCAACTGCCATTTTTGTTTATGAAAAACAACTCTTTTTTTTTCTATGCTCCACCTTGGTCAGAACCACTTAGTCAATAACATTTGATATCAAGACGTAACCAAGTAAATGGTGAAAATTCGTCTGGTGTTTTCAGATTATCAGGCCTTATTGAAATAAACTTATTTTAATTGTCTGATTAATAATAGCTGACCTAAGAATGTACAACATAGTTTTGGTCCCTCTAGCAGAAAACAATATATATATAGTATGACTCCATTTTAAATTATTTACGTCCAAATTGAAAAGATGGCTTCCTTAAAGATATAGTTAACAATATATTGTCACCCTGACCTTGATTCAATTTACTTTAGTAAACACTTGGATCATGAATGTATTTCTTTTAAATTGGGTATAATTGTATTTTATACTTATATTATACTCCCCCTAAAAAATTATTTATCTAAAGTAATTGTGCCAAAAGTCGTTTTTCAAATTTTTCTTTAACTTTTTTTTTTCAAGTTTATGAATTTTATCAAATACATTTTATTTGTGTTTTAGAAGGTCATCTTTAAATGGTCGTTTTTTTTTGTTGTGATTTTTAAAACTTATCTGTCGGATTGCAAATGCAAGGAGGACTTTTGGAAACGTATATAGTCACTCACGAGGTGCCGAGTCTCCCAGGATTCAAACCAATCTTAGAACATTCCCTCAAATAATTATCTTATGTCACTCTTCTCTATTGTATTCAAAAGTTAACAGATATTTTAATGTTGTGATGCAATGAGCATATCACATGCATTTTTAGACAGATATTTTCAAAATCAATACTTTATTTATTTGCTGAAATGTCTCTAAATGAACTATTATTTGTTAGTTTTGAGGCTTTGACTGTTCTGACATCTTAGTGTGTTCATATTAAAGATAAATATATTTATCAAAATACCGGGGCATATATAGAAATGATGGAGGATTTGGGAGATCAACTCCTCTCCGAAACCTGATTTTATAAATGTTTCTTCTTTATAGGAATGAACTATAATTGTAAAAAGTGCATTAATACCTTCTGATGAGCTTCTACCAGATAGCCCCATGTGCTTCTAAAGGAGGCCACTGTTAAACTTTCTTTTTTTCTTGGGGATTGCCTTGAAGCCCTCTTGCCAATTGCATTTAGGGGGCTTTGCTCCTTAAGTCCCCCATCTTGACACTTTTCTAAGGGTGCCTTAGTTTCATCCCCCAAACACAATCCTATACATGCCCCTGGCGAATCATATATTTATCTTTTCATTTTTTTTTTGTTACATAATAATGTTATATAATATGATTTATGAAGTCTAGTATTTGTTTATTAAAAGAGTATTACCAAAAAATAATGTATGCACTAATATAATTATTTATAATAAGACACAATTAATTTATCTACTTTTTAGAAGCTGGAAGATTATTTATATTTATATTATAAATCTTTAAGATAAATACATTTATACTTTAGAAGTATGAACGTAAATTAAAGATTGACAAGAACAAATTTATAGTCTTGTGTGTTTTACCAATATATTTTTTTTAGCCCATTTTGTTTTGTGTTCTTCCTCTAGAAGATTATGTTGTGTTTTACAATAACAAACAATTTTATTAAAAAAAGGTACCATTCCACTTAGTGCTCTGACAGTTGCTTATTATCCCCTGGATTTCCTCTCGACTTTCTTAAAAATTGATTTTTGATACTTTTGTTTCTCGGGGAAGGTTTGACACATTTAAATCTTTGTATTAGAAAAAATTGAACAAAAAGGACACTATTCTGACTAAACAGATTTTTTAAATTATAATTTCCTCCTTTTTCAATGTTTTTAAAATCATTTGTTGTAAATTTGAACAATAAACTTCTAAAACAATGAATATGTGTATTTTTGCAACTAATGGGTGCATCAATAAAAGCTTAGCTATATTTTTTTAAGGATGCATTTCTGCCCATTAGTTTTATTTTTAGGTTAAATTTTATTAAAAAAGTAACTTGTGACAAACTTTAAAAACAGACAACATGCAATGGTAAAAGATATTGTTTACAAACTTATGTTGAAATATATCTCAGTTCATTAAAATAATAGATTAGTATGTTTTTAATAAACTTGACTCGAGTTTAATTACCTATAATTAAACTGTTTTATTTGTATTTTACAGACTTTGAATCAAAGGTATTCTCAACCATTATCTTAGCCAATTTCCTTTATTTTAAAAAAATAAATCCTGTATGATTCAAAAATGCCCTCAAGAGCTCCCAATGACATTTAACATCTGCTAATTATGTTTATATCCATAATGTTGGTTGCATGGTCTAAGGCTTTTCAACCTTTTTTTTTTGTTTCCGTAGCCCCGGATAAAATTTATCTCACTCTTTGCATTCCCAAAGTTGGTGGTGCTTAATACAAGTTATATATATATTCTATAATATAAATCGTTTACATTGCATTTGGGGAAAATGTGACATATAAAATTCTATTGATATAAAATATATATTATTATACGATTTATAGACAACGTGGTGCTAAATTTCATATTTAAAATAGATTACTAGTTTAAAATCATGCAAATTTTCAGATTTTGAAATTTTTTTTACTTAGAATTAGCATTTCTGAAGGTAAGAAGTTAAAAATTAAATACGCAGCAAAAGAGTTAAGCTTACCCTAAAATAATATATATAAAAAGTTACGTAGCCCCCTAAGATGTCCTTATGTACTCCCAGTGCTACATATACCCCAGGTTTAATATCACTGATCTCACGCATCCCTCTAGCGATAGACTGAATTGGCGTTGATGGCAAAATCTGGGGTTTAAGTGCACAAGGTTGATTTTTTTTTTTTTTTTTTTACCT
>CABFVX010002408.1:45753-58801 GCA_902151425.1 Timema shepardi
TTTTTTTTTTTTTTTTTTTACCTTAAATGGCTTTCCATTCTCTCTTCACACTTTTGTCGGTACATTTTCTCTCAAATCTACCTTCCTCGTCCCTACCACATTAGTGTTAATATGTGAATAGCCTGAACGAGTATTAAAACAAATTAAGACAAACAATAAAGTTTATAGAGTATATTTTGATATGTAACAATAAACTCTGCTACTTTTTAAAGTTGGAATAAGATTGATACATAATGTTTGTAACCGTAACCAACTTATATCAATGCATTTATAAATATGTTACATATTAGTGATGTGGAGGAGTATTTACACGATCAAAACATGGCTCCGACATATCAGTATGATTAGGCTATGGCAATAAGAGCTTATTAAAATAAATTTAATAAACTTCAGTTAACCTAATTAAAAGAAACACAATAATTTACACAATCAGAAAATAATGGAGTTTGTTGCCTAATAAAACTATTAGGCCTAGATTCAAAAGTTGTCGTAACTTACAATAACCGAAATATAAGTTTGTAAAAAAAAAGCGTTAGAGGTCGAAACAAAAGTTTGTTTCAGTATATTAATATATTCGATTGCTGAGAAAACTTTTTTTTTTCACCTATTACTGTTTCCTGGGTCAATTTTTTTTTTATTCAAGCCGTATATTTTCCACTACAGGCCCACTAGGTAGCTTCATGTATGCTATAATATAATTTAAGACTAGGACAGACACAACATTTGACCATTAGTTCATCATTATGAAAGAGTAAACCCACATTTCACCAATGATACATTTTTTCGGCCATGCCGGGAATCGAACCCGGGACCCTTAGCTCAGTAAACAAACACGCTACCCACTAAGCTAAGGTTTCTGATTGTTGAGAAACTTATTTGAATACAATATTTAATATTCACAGTTTACCTTCTAAAACTGGATCATTCGATCAGATTGTAAACCAAGGAATCTTTTAAGTCTAATGATCTATTTGGGAAAGTACAAGTTTTTTCTTGGACTGGAAAAACAAAATTTCACTAAAAATAATTCAAGTATTGTAATAATTGTGAATTTGGGGACATTCAACTGATAGTTTTAAATGGTAAACCTTTGCAGAGAATAAAAGTTGAACTAAACAGCGCAGTCGCCAGTAATATCGCTCCTAAAACGTTTGCATGGATATTAAGGTTCAATCCCTGATGCTGCCAGATTTTCTGTGAAGCTGTGGGTCCGGGATGGGGTCATCTCAAGTCTTGTGATGGCAAATGAGAAGCTACCGAAAGAAAAAGTAGTGACTCTGGACTAGAAAACTGAGATTAACAGCCGGAGCGTTTATTATGCTGATAACATGACACGATTTCAGGCCGACGCCACGAAGTTATTTATTATAAATAAAAATAGAACAATTAACTCATTACTATCACATACTTTAATTCATATAATATATATTTTAAATTTATTTCGGAAAGCCCAGAGTAGGGATGGAATCTTTAAATCCTTGAGGATATTCGAGGATTCGAGAAAATATCGGATTTGAAATCAGAAAAAAATAAAATTTGTTTTTTTATACCGTCGGGTCGAATCCACTGTTCTAAGAATCCTAATCTCCAATTTACCTATTAATCTCAAATTCAAATCTGAATCTTGGAAAAATTAACAAACATAAGAGGAAATATAAATGAATAATAAAAATGCAAATAGTAACTAAATTTTAAGATTTTTTCTTATAATAATCCAATCATCATAACATTCATACATTCAGTTAAGTGTAAAATTACTGGTATGGGGCCAGGTTGTTAGGGTTAATCCCATAATTATATTGGTTCTGAGCCACCAATAAGCAGTACTAGTGCTATAAACAAATTGTTATTGAAAATGTCTTTTAAGGATTTGAGGACTCATTTCTTGTATAAAAAAAAATTAATTTGTAAATTAAATTTGTGTTATAGCTCAGATACTACTTATTGGTGGTTCAAAACTAACATAATCATAAGAAAATTTAACAACCCGTTCCTAGACCATTAATTTCAGTTTTAACATCCACCTTAATGTATGAATGTTAACATTTATTTTCTCTACTCTGTTATATTCCTATTTCCTCTTGGTTTGTCATTTCCCACTCTCTAAGTTGAGAACGGTTGCATTCTAAAGGTTCCGCTAATATTTACAATCTTTAAAATAAATATTTGTGATTTTTTTTTTCATATAAAACAATCATGTAAGGTTAGGTAAGAGCAATGAATTTTTTACTTTATCATATAGAAAAAGTATTGTGATTGTGAAAATAGTTTCTCTCGACGTTTGATTTACCCTTGAACCTAAACTGTGGGTTTTACAATTTAGTTTGACCCAGGGGCTAAAGCCTAACCCGTTTGATAGATTTCATTCAAACTTAATTTTTTAGATATTATATAGGTGGTTTTTATTTTTAGTTCAATACCTCAAATTATGGGTAGTTTACTGAATTTTGAAAATGGTTTAATTGATTGATTTCAAAATTTATATACAAAAATAGTTAAATATTATTGTCTTCTCTGGGTAAATGTTATCAAGGGGCAGTTACCGATAGCTAATTATATTAAAATGTGTCCAAACTATAATATAGGCCAACTGTTATGTTGTACCATTTATTTTAACAGGTTTTCTCAACCAGCAGTGGATACCATCTAGTATTAATTTAATGGTAGTCAACATTGGAACTTAACCTCATCGGGAGTTTGTCAATATTATTATATGTATGTGTTCTATCTTACGACCGGTCCTTTCCTTCACTTCCTCCAATATTTGAATCCTCCTCCTTCCTAAACTCCTCTTTCCCTCAACCCTTCCTTCTACGACATCGTGCAGAACACAGTTCCTCCTAAGGAAGTGTCCGATCCAGTTTTCTCTGTACCGAAGAATCACATCCAAAATTTTGGCAATAAACAAGTATTTATGTTAAAAATGTATAGAAAATAGGAAATATTTTGGAACTTACAGTTTTGGCTAAGTCATGATTTAAAAAATGATTTTTTTTTTCCGATAAAATATGTCTTTATTTTAATAAATGTGTGTGTATAAGAAGTAAAAAGGACTGTATACATTTCGCTGGTTCTGGTTTCTAAAACATTTAAGTTCTTGGCAGTTAATTGTTTCATTTAAACTTTGTGGGAGAGACGTAGGCTAGAGATAGATAATTAAATATCAAGTGTTTTCCATTTATTATTATTATTATTATTATTATCACCGCGTCTTACTACCCGTTCGGGTTATACGCACTTACGCTAATTTGTAATGGTAGGGTGATTGTGAGATGAAATGGAGGACCTACAGTTTAACGTGGAATCCGGACCACGGTGGAGGCCTGGCATTCCCCCACATTCACAAGATGTCTTGTCAGAGGTGAGGGAAGGGTTTATCAATCAGATAAATCTGTGCCGGGACCGAGGATTGAGCCCCGGCCGCCAGCACAGAAGTCTGACACCTTACCCCCACCAGGTCACCTGTTTGTTTTTGTTTGTTTTTTTCCATTTAATCTAAGTCACAAGAACACTGAGCTATGAAAATTCCAAACATAAATTAAACAAGATTATATGTCCTAGAGAAAATTATTTTAACATTTCTGTTTAATCCTCAATACTTTCTAAAACACTTATACATTTGAGTTTTCTTATTTTTTGGTTGCTTAGCTACATGCCCCAGCAACTGAAAATATTGTAATGAATGTTAATACAATAGTTTACAATAAGGGAAAAACTTGTATTTGATGATTGTGATTTAGGAAGAGAGTTGATTCAAGGCATATAATTTGGAGAAAATTGTAAGAGACGGCCGATATTTGAATAATATCACCAAACTTGATACGTCCATAACTATATCACTGCCGTTGTCAATAATCTACAGTGTTATAATTATCACATAATTTGTTTAATTTAAATAAAAAAAAGTTTCATATCATTCCCCACTTTTGATCATTATAATTTATACTAAAACCATTGTATTAGTATAATAATCTTCCAGCTTTCTATCACATTTTTTTTATAGAAATCAATCCTTTAACCGAGTATGGTTTATAATTGGTCAAAAAAAAACTGTTTTAATAATAGTTTAGTGTAATTGTGGTATGGTGGTAGGTTATATCACTTTTGATTAAACATGATTATGTTAACATAACATAGTTTTTTCTCTCCTTAGTTTGATTAGTGTGTTAATGTTTTATTAGAAACCCACAAGCCTAAATGATTACATCATTCAAACATCTAAATTCTGCATTTAACAAAATATTGTACCCTACTTAGCACTTTAAGAACCTTTTAGTGGATATAAAAAAAAAAGATTAGGAAAACCAAATAACTTTTGTTAAAAGTCAAAGAAGGTTCTTCAACTAGTGGGACCTACTTCACATTATGTTTGTTTGTTCTTAATTTAAAATATATCGATGAACCCTTTTATTGAGTTACCTTAGTTTTACAACTGGTGAATTTATTTGTTGTGTGCTAAACATAGAAATTAGGAACTCTTATTAAAGTTCAAATGCAGATTGATCAAGGTCAGCCTTTTACAAATTGATGTGCAATCAAATAATCCAAAAAATGTCTACAACTATTCATTGCTGTATTGAGAAAAATAGAAAAGTATCTTTTTTGGAAACCTGAATCTTTCATACTTACACATGCTTAATAAATATACACATATACATAACAAATTTCAAACTAGCTGAGTGAAAGAATGAACTACTAGGAAATTTACAATAATAGTCATATATATATACACGTGTATGTACATACATAGTTTACACTGATTAAATTATGTATAGTGTGTTTAAAAAAAAAGAACACTGATTAAAATTATGAAAACTTTTTGTAAATAAAATTAATAAATACATTAGATACTTGAAATATGCTTTTAATGACTTATTTTATGCAGGAATGTGACATAATTAACATATTGACTCCCATCTTTCACTTTAAATGAGTTTTTTCTAGGCCGTTTAAGTTGAACTAGCTGATAGGTCTCAAGAATGTGATCAAACTACTCTCTAGAATAACAAATGTAACATCAAAAATAAATAATTTTTTTCAATACCTTATGTTTCTAACAACTCTTTTTTTAATATATTTAATTTTTCATTGACATCAATATATGAAGTTCTGAAATTAAATAAACTTTAAAAAAATTTAAATACTAGCAGAAGTACCTGGTGTTGTCCAGGGTAACCATGTAATTAATCGTGTGCCTTCCCCGGGCAATGCTTTTCTTCATTTCAAACACACTAATAAAAAAAATTAAATTTCAGCTTTGTGGTACACATATTTGTGCACAGGGGGGTTACTAATGTTTAAAACTGCTACTTCAAGTATAGAAAAATTCGACACCTCAGCTCGGTCAGTAGCATATCTGTCTACTGAGCTGAGGGTCCCGGGTTTGATTCTCAGAATGGCTGTATCATTTGTGAGATGTGCATTTATCTTCTCACATTAATAAATTAACGGTCATGGATGTTGTGTCTGGCCTAGTCTTAAGTTATATTATAAGGCATATGATTCTACGTCAGGCCTAGCAAGCCGATAGTCGGAAATATATATGGCTTGAATAAAAAAAAAGTGGCCCAGGCTGGAAACTAACGGATTTAAGACCTAAAAGAACGGAGGTGTATGCGCCTGATGAGGTTTCAACCTTTGAGAGATTGTTCCGTGTTATTCCGGGGAGCTTGTTCTAACAGTATAGTCAGTATTTTACAAATATGATCCCAATGATAGTTAACATTGACTCAGGAGGTCCAAGTTTGATATCCAAACAGGACCGTCAACATTCTTATTTCTTATATAATAATATTTACCTGCAGGTTTTTTTTTATGACTGAATATTTCATTTTTATATTGATCTGACACACAGTTTTCTTATCCAAATAAAACGAGTCTTTAGAATATACTTTTATTCGTCGTCGTTTTTGTATTGATTGACAATGTTAATAGTCACTTTTCTTGTTGAAAGTCTGTAAGTTGTGTACCATCACGTTTGTTGTTATTACATGGATAAAATGCTATATAGACATATATATATATATAAAATTTATAAATATTGTGTCATATCCAAGAAAGTGATGACAGTTTTGTTGTTGTTGGGAAGTAAATAAATAAATCCCTGTATGCCACATTGTATGTTAAATGTATGATACTACCCCCTCCTCCTCCCCCCGCCCCCTATAACCAGTTTACACTTGTTGTTTAATTAATGACAGCTTTATGTGGCTCATTGTTTAAGGCTGTGTGAGACTGAATTTTGTTATTCAGACTGTAATTGATAATAAAAACTCATCAAAAAAAAACTTTAAAAAATTACAACATTAATTCTCAAATGTTTGATTTCTATTCAAAACTGAACGAGTTTTTGTTGAATTTATTTTCTCACTTAGAAAATATATTGTATTTGCTATACAGGAATCGGTAAGGAAATAGTATGTGTGTGAAAACAAATTAATTATTTTACTTTTTAGTATCCTCGCAAAAAAAAAAATGGGGTCGAGACATTTATAAGAATGTTGTTTTGAACTTATCGAGAAAGTTAAGGCAAGATATATTCATTAATCTTTTCAGAGTGAATTTCTGATCAAAATCTAGTTAGTTATTTCGAGTCTTGCACAAACCTATAAGTGGTAATATTTATTATCTATAGTGGAAGAGTGTGTGATTAGAGAATACATATCGAGAGTCGAAAGTAGAAAGGACACAATTTAAGTCGAGTAAAAACAGTAAATAAATATTCACTAGAGACAGCGACAACATTATCTTGAGGATCCTTACGATTCCAATTGCACTAATGTGTCTTTGTGACCTATTGAAAGTATTTCCAAATATCTAACTCAAGTTCTGCATTCCAATTTATTTAACAATATAACGGTCACCTTGTTTACATTTTTAAAAAGTGTACTAACTAATTAAGTATGTGTGATTGTTCCGTTTGTGTGCACATAGAGGGTTAAATGTAACAATGAAAAATATATAATAATAATAAAAAAAGTTTGGGTGTTAAATGTACTAAGTTTCGTCGTGCCTTCTTTTGAAGCAATTGGGTTCTCGTTACAGAAAGAGCTTGTCTTTGGGTCTGACTATAACTATAAGATATTCTTTCTACCTTAGGGAAAACATCTACAATTTTTTTAAGAATAAATCAAATTATGAATTCTCCCCCGTGGAAAATTTCACGACGCTACCTATATCATAAAAGTTGGCCTCCTTTCTACTTGAGACCTGGCGTATTGAAATTAATTTGCAAAGAAAGTGTGAATAAAAAAAAAGAGTTTGACATGTTTATGAGAAGTTTACTCAATAGTTCAATATTTGTATGCGACAACAATGTGTGTCATAGTTATAATATTAAAGTAGGCACGTCGTGTTCTCTTTAACTAAAAGCTATGCGTTTTATGCATACTGCAATGTTCTAAATTGTTATTAGTAGAGAAACTGGCTGGTACAGTCTCGGGGAAACAACACTTAGCAAGAACACTTTTATTCTACTTTTTTGTTTTTCTGAGCAAACAAAATTAAAATTGGTTACACTATAATATAATTATTACCAATTTATGGTAAGCATTTAGTTCTCATTTCATGTTTTAATGGAATATGCAATTACTTATTAATGATCATTATTGTATTTTATTGTTGAAAATAGAATAAAAAATCTGCAGAAAATGTAATACTATACAACACCGATACATATTTTCCTGATATTGTTTAAAATAAACTTGTGCTGAGTTAATGTACTTCAGTAAATGCTAGTACCTAATGGTTATGATCACTTATATTAAAAGTATTATTTTAATTTACACAATTTATATTAATATTAATTTTCACACATCTATGTATGAATTTTTCCTATTGTTAAGTTGGCATTGATTTAACAACATTGGTGCACTCTTGATATATTTTACTACCAACAGAGCATAATGGAAGTTTTTATCAGATACCAGAGCACACCTTGTATTCTTGTATCAAGACAAAAACTAATATACTTTTAAACAAAAATATATTCAAACTCTGATTAAATTATCCTATTTAATCGCCAACTGTTGGTTTTTTGTTTAAAGTCAAGATAAAATTTTGATACATTGATGTTTGACTCGTTTTTTTTATAGTTCAGTTGACAAACAGAAAATAAAAATAGATTGATTCAAATTACAATTATTTATTTTTATACAAGTGTGTACGGTCCAATTTTCATTAGAAGGACTTTTTAGAAGATACAAACATAGCATCTGCATACCATAAGCCTTGCTGTATAATGATGTGAGATTTATTATTATTATTATCACCGCGTCTTACTACCCGTTCGGGTTACACACACTTACGCTAATGTGTAATGGTAGGGTGATTGTGAGAATGAAATGAAGGACCTACAGTTTAACGTGGGATCCGAACCACAGTAGAGGCCTGGCATTCCACAGAATCAGATGTGAAAGTAGATATAGTAACGTTTCTGTCAGATAAGGTCCTTTGAATAAAAATTGGACTGTATATATTGAACTAAAATGTTTCTTTTAAATACATTAAATGCTCTTGCGTGTAAAAAAATATTTAAGAACTTTACAAAACATAATTAAATCACTTTTATTTGCCTTAAAAATTTTATATATAAATATTTGTTCAATTAAAGTAGAGATATTAATAATTTGTATGTCTATGTATTTTTTATTTGAACAGTATTTATTTCATTTTGTCATAATTGTTCATGTTTTGACAGAAAACTTAACTTCTAATTGGGAGAAGACACAAATGATGTTAAGTTAACCAGTTACAAGAAAATAGATTAATAGATTTAAACAAACACACCATGAATCTATTTATATTGTGCAAGTATTGTACTAGAAAACCATTTGTTAATAAATAATTTCTTGTGCATTAACGACTATTACATTTTTCCAGAACAATATGGCTTTTCTAAAGTAATTCCAAATAAATAAAGCTTCTTAAACTGTGTCTCATTGACAATTTTAAAAGTAGATTAACAATTCTTATTTTGTATCAAATTTTATTGAGACTGTAATTTATAACTTAAGTTAAATCTAGTTTTATTATCCCGGAATGGTGTTAATATCTATTTGAGAGCATTAACTCCTAACACATCATGGCTGTCACTCGACTATTTTCAATTTAGTTTTTACTAGACAGGACCATTAGTGTTAGGAACTTATAACTCGTAACCATTATTATGTCACCGTTAAGAGACGGCTGTCGGAACTATGACATCTACCTTGTGTTCATGTGCGAATACATGGATTTATCAAGCAAACGGAAGGTCCACTCAAGGCCGTAAGGGGTTTGGGGGTTGATAGCTGGACCCCTTTATTTGGTCACACCCTTTCATTCTTATTCCTTTGCCCCCAAATCATTTGCGACATATTCTCGGAACTACCATTCAAACCGTTTATAGTTGAAAGGTTTTGTTGTTTCGTAATCTCAAAGACTTCCCTCCCCTCTTTCACAATCGTTTCCTATTTCATTTTTGTTGATATTTTGTCTTGGATTACCCAGTTTTGTTGCCTGAATAATGAACACAACCAATCACAAACTATTTTTTTTTTAAATGTACTTAAACATTAGACTACCTATATACCTACATAGTCGTATCTTATTGTCATATTTAAACTATAAATATGGATTTTTTAATATTTTCTTTTTGTTAACTTTGAGAGAGAGAGAAGAGGGGGGGGGGGGGGTTTGAACCCCCCCACCTCATCTAATTCAGTCTTAATCCCAGGTGTGTTAAAGAAGATGTGTGTTCAGGTGTTGGGTAGAGCAGGGCTTATTTTTGTTTCTGTAAAATGAAATTATACAAAATATTGCCAAGTCACATTTTCAAACAATTTGGTTCACGATACTTTCCTTCATTTATACATTTAAATATATTATTAATACTTGGTAAATTATATTTGGATCAGTATTTTAATGGAGTATCATACATTTTCTATGCTGTGCCTGTGCACAATTCATCACAAAGCACATTTTGTATGATCCAAATTTAAGATAATTTGTAACAACTAGATATTTTATTCCAACACAAGTAAATTATTTAATTTCTTTATCATAAATTTCCTTGCATTCTACACACCAGTGAATTGTGAGAATTTTACCAATGGGCTCACAGTTTTTTCTATTTTTAATTCATTTTTATTATAATCAAATATTAATAAAACGATACGGGAAAATATTTTAATATTGTCTATTAAAATCATATTAAAGAAGTTAATAATATTATTCTCGGTAAGGTGCTTTTACACAGGTGTTCAAAAAGGCAGATCTATGAAAATAATATATTATTTCAAACATATTCTGACTTGGTAATTAATAAAAACAATAATATATGTTAGTAATGCAATGCCGTGCTTACCTACACGTCTCGACTCCACACACAAGGTTGTTGTCAGTGTCTTTATAACTCGTATTGTGCGATGTCGGCGGCACGACATATTCGTTTAGTTAATAGTTATTTAATATTAAGTAAAGTTTTATTTATAAAAATTATGTTGTTTTTTGATAAAAATAAATAAACAAATGTATTAACATTGGGCTCAAGTGCCTCAGAAAAGTTGGATGCCAAGGTACCCGAGAGAGTGCCACTAAATATGTTGTGCTTATGTTAAATATCGATAAAACCTTAATGAACGAGTTTGGTGTTTAATGGAATTTTTTATGACCCTATACAAATATGGACATGTAAACATATTTTAAAACATGAAATTCTCCACTTTGAAAAGTCTGGATATTCACATATTTCTGTTGATCATTAAGGCTTAAATGTCAGAGAAATAAAAGACAACTGCTATAGGGGCCTAAAATAGTTATTTTTGAATCGAATGATGTAATTTAATAGGGGTTCACGGTGACCTGGCGGTTTAGGGGTAAGGTGTCAGACTTCTATGCTGGCGGCTGGGGTTCAATCCTCGGTCCCGGCATAGATCTATCTGATTGCCAAACCCTTCCTTCACCTCTGACAAGACATCTTGTGAATGTGAAAAATGCCAGGCCTCCACCGTGGTTCGGATCCCACGTTAAACTGTAGGTCCTTCATTTCATCTCACAATCACCCTACCATTACACATTAGCGTAAGTGCGTATAACCCGAACGGGTAGTAAGACGCGGTGCTAATAATAATAATAATAATAATAGGGGTTCACAACACATATTGGCATTCTTATTTTATTCGTCCCCTGTTTGTTCCCCTACCGCCAGAAAGCTCCAACCAGAATTAATAAAAACCCACTTGGTTTCTGGCATGTATGAATTTCTGATCCACATTTTTTTTTTATTCTTACTACCTGTTCTGGTTATACACTTATTTACTAATTACACTTAATGGTTTTAGGGATTATGAAGGCTATATTTAGAGGAAGTGTACCCATATTTGCATGGAGGGAGAGTGGAAAACCATTCTTAAAAACCCACCCTCATTACACCCGACTGATATTCATTCACCTCTCTATCTCCCCGTCATCGGCAGTCTAGTCTACCGAGGAAGTAGCACCTTAGACCATGCGGCCACCAGAGTGGGCTGCCACACTATTTTTGCGCGTTAACAAATATGCAATTTACTTGGTTTTACTTTCCCTACATTGGCGTGGGTCATTTAGAAAGGCACAATATTAAATTAGATGTCTGGAGTCACAAATTCACCCTCGTTTACAATGCGTCAAGGGTTAGGTAAATGAACCGTTTAGCTCCCTTTTTAGGAACTACTTCGTTAGCTCATCTTTAAAAGAAGTTAATATTTTTATATATTACTATGTAATTTGCCTTTTTATGTCATAGTTTGTCTAATATTTTGATAATAAGACATAATTTAAAAAAGGTTTACCACTATTTTCTTACTAAAAAAACTTCCTGTGATTGCCAATTTTCCCAGAAAGATTTTCAATCTTTCACACGATTATTAGAAGTATTATAGGGAGAAATTTGGTTTTTCATAAAATTTATAAATGTGAAATCATAGTGTTAGTGCTTATAGCACAATAATTATGTAGTTGTTACACAACCAAATGTTTTAAAGAAAAAGAGATAAAGAAAGAGGTAAGATGAGAAATGTATTTGAATCGCATGCTGCTTATTTCTTCAGTTTGTTTCTTTTTTTTTTTCAAAAGCTTACAGATTAAAAATCGCAGTTAATATAGCAAATTTACAAACATTCTTATATTTATTTTAATCTTTTGTGAAACTCTTCCAAGTTTCCAAATGTGTGACAAAGTTTTTTTTCATTTGAATAGTTTTATTCAAGCTCTTCCAAAGTTTTCCGAGCATAGAGTCAATTTGAGCTTAAGGTCAATGAATATAATTTACTACATATTTAAATTATATAGGATTGTTTATTTATAAAGTTGTATATATAAACTGAAAATTTACTTTCATTCAATTTGATATTCCTACAGTACAATTTAAAAATACGTTGTTATTATTATTATTATTATTATTATTATTATTATTATTATTATTATTAGCACTGCGTCTTACTACCCCTTCGGGTTAAACACGCGCTGATGTGTAATGGTAGGGTGACTGTGAGATGAAATGGAGGACCTACAGTTTAACGTGGGATCCGAACCACGGTGGAAGGCCTGGCATTCCCCACATTCACAAGATGTCTTGTCAGAGGTGAAGGAAGGGTTTGGCAATCAGATAAATCTGTGCCGGGACTGAGGATTGAACCTCGAACGCCCAGCACAGAAGTCTGACACCTTACCCCTAGACCGCCAGGTCACTTTAAAAATACAATTTATATAGGCTTTTAATCAGCTATAAGCAACCCCATTGGGCACAGATGTTCATTTGGTTCTGTCTTTAACAAAAAAAACCAGACATGGACATGGTAGTGATCATTAAAATGTAGTTTGATCCAGCCTTTCTCTAAATATTGAAATTAATAATTTAATTGCAATGCTGTCCTTTACTAAACCTATTTCAAATATGTGTATAAAAAATTACATCTGTACACAAAAGCCTGCAAGTTTTTGCACCAAAGGTCTCGAGTTCAATTAATGGTTGTTATTTTTCAACATATATGTTAATATATTATTAATCTAGATAATAATCCCCCCCCCC
>CABFVX010002408.1:58895-75528 GCA_902151425.1 Timema shepardi
CCCCCGCGCCAAGAAACTCAGTAACGCAGTTTATTTTTATTTTAGCACAGTGTATTACAACCAGTTCGAGTTACAAGCTTACATACAAATATTACGCTAATAGTTTTAAGGATTAGGAAGGTTATATTTAGAGGATGGGCACCCGCATTTGCATGGAGGGAAAGTGGGAAAACTTTTTTTTTAACCAACCTCAGATCACTCGACCAAGATTTGAAACATGATCGTTAATTATGTTGAATGTATAAAGACCGTACCTATAAATTAAAATGTCACAGCACTGAATAAATACTCTCAGGAAAGGTAGTTTATAAAAGGGTTACCTGTTAAGCAAACTAGATAATATGGCCACATACGTATGCTATATAAGTTTGTCTAAACAATTTAGTAAAACTGCAAAATGCCCAAGATTGAAAATTCGAGAATTTAGACTCAATAACCATTTAATTTTCTCCCTAATTTATTACATTTACCACACAATTTCGTTAATACATCTTTGATACAATCTAAAAGTGGTCGCTTAGTTCCTTCAGAGAACTGGACTATCTTTCTTCTTATGCTATTTTAGTCCAGTGTGCGGCGGCTTAAAATAAAAATTGTCCTAGTTAGGAAATAACACTAATCCCTGCTCCCTTTGAAACCATGCATGGTTCCAGGTTCCTTTAGATATGAAGGCTAATACTAAAGTTTTAACTCAATAGTGGGGGAGGGAGGGTTAACTCGGTCATTATTTGGCCGAGACTTGTATCTCTCCGCAAACTAGGTGTATATATATCCAGAAGTGTGCACCATGTGAAATGTTGATTTAATTAGAAATCAGGGTGTAAAGAATGATTTTTTTTCCCCAACACTTGCCTACATTTATAATGGAAAAGAGTACTTTTAATTTTAAAGGATAAACATACTATTACCTTCCCCCTTGTGGGGCCCTAAACTGTCAGGATGGGGATAGCGACACACACATATATATATGGGCTCGTAATTTATAGACGGCTTTGGTTTTTAGGGTTTATCGTACTTACTTGCACTACTACATAATATGTTTTTAAGAAGTTATTAAAAAGATATAAAAGACTTTACTTATGATCTCATGACAGAACAAAGTATAGTAAAGAATGCTTAGCCAATGGCCTGACTGACACTCTAGGTGATCCTACACAGATAAGAACCCTGGGCACGGCGGTAGCCCTTCGGCACACATTCGATAATACGGCGTCCTAACCTGCTAGAATCATTAAATTGTCAGCCGAGTTAGCTCGAAAATAGAACCGTATATACCACAAATTGTCCTGATTGCTGAGAGTAACGCCGACACAATATTTTGAGTTGTTAGCGCTTGCATCTTATTGTTTGCTCACTTGTGAAAACATGTTGCTATACCAGTTCTGCCACTCTCAATTCACAACATTATAATACTAAAATAAACAAACACCTCAATTTATGCCGTGGCGATTATAATAGTGTATTTTTATTTATGTTTTCTTAATATACAGCGAGTGGCAACCCTGTAGTGTTTCATACCAATGTACTAAAATAGGAGTGAAATTTGAAATCAAACTGACTTTTAAATTACCAAATACTGACCATCAGATGATAAAGTTGGTTCAGCTTGGCATCGTCATTTGACTAACTGTGTGGTTATGCAGTCATTTGACTAACTGTGTGGTTATGCAGTCATTTGACTAACTGTGTGGTTATGCAGTCATTTGACTAATTGTGTGGTTATGCAGTCATTTGACTAACTGTGTAGTTATGCAGTCATTTGACTAACTGTGTAGTTATGCCATTATTTGAGTTAATATTTGCCTGTTTATCTCAATTACTAATGCAGAACTTTACTACAGTAATAAGGTGTGTTAACTTGCCTGAAACATTATATTAATTTATGTGTGATATTTTATATTAAATTATACTTCTTTTTAATCATATGTGTGGGAAAAAAAGGAGATCTACATCACATGATCATATCAAAGTAAATTAAACTAGTCTTAATTATATTTGTCAAACCGTTAATGTGTTAAATATAAAACACAACTGCCTTGGTTTAACTTGTTGATGTACATTTTTTCATATATTATTTTTTATTGAAATCATAAATTTTTCTTCCCTCATTTATTTTTTGACCGGACCATAATTGTGTTATGTGTATAAATATATCTGGTCAGTCAGTTTTTTGAATGAATGGTATTGTTTTAGAGAAACTAACTTTAACTGTAGCATTCCATTAAATCACCATTTTATGATCTACCCAATCTTTCAACCTGTATGATATCCATTGTGAACTAGTGTGCATGTGTATGGATTGTATAGACCTAGCAATAAAGTGTACAGAATTTACAATATTGACTTTACTTCTTTCTGTATTTATTAACTATCTAGCAAAACATTAGGGTGATGTTTTTACAACAGCAGATTTTGACCCTCTGTGTATTATATATATATATATGACTTTAGCTTTTTACAGCTACTCAAAGTAAGTAAAACAATTTTTATATTTTCAAAACAAGCAAAATTTTAAGACAAACATAATTTTGTTTAATGTCTTATTCTGAAACATTAATTGGTAACACAAAGCATCATCATCATCATCATCAAATGTTTCCAGTCTGTGGCCGAGTCAGTTTAGTAAAATGCCTCCATCTTCCTCTATCCTTCCACCATTTTTCCTCTTTTTAATCAATTCCATTCTTATACTCTCAATTGCACACTTTCTGTTATCTGTTCCTCCCATCCCTTTCTTTGACATTCTCTCTTTTTCCATCCTCACTACATGCTCATACCATCTCAGACTAGCTTGTTCTACCATCTCATGTACTCCAACATCCTCATTACATGTCTATACCATCACAGTCTTGCTTCCTCTACTATCTCGTGTACTCCAACATCCTCACTACATGCCCATACCATCTCAGACTAGCTTGTTCTACTATCTCATGTACTCCAACATCCTCATTACATGTCTATACTATCTCAGTCTTGCTTCCTCCACTATCTCATGTACTCCAACATCCTCATTACATGTCCATACCATCTCAGTCTTGCTTCCTCTACTATCTCATGTACTCCAACATCCTCATTACATGCTCACACCATCTCAGTCTTGCTTCCTCTACTATCTCATGTACTCCAACATCCTCATTACATGACCATACCATCTCAGACTAAACCAAAAACCATTACTGTAATTAGTACATAAGTGTATAAACCGAACAGGTGGAAAGAAACCGTGGTAAAAAAAAAAACAGTAGACCATATTGGAAATAAAAAGAATATTATTGTTCATCAACTTAACTAACCCCACCCCCTCACCCCTAGTACTCTAGTAAGTATCTCCAGGGCTAGGGAATCGCGCCTAGACTTATCCCTGAACCGCTAAGGAAAGAGGTATGCCTAGATTTAGCGACACACAGCGCATCAGGTTGCATGGCGGACTGAAAAACACCCTAGTATATGCCGTTATATAAATATTTAGGAAAGAGGAACATCTTTGTCCACCAAAGGGCATAACAATTAACTTGTGTTTTCAAAGAACTTTATAACAAAAAATATATTTACTTATATCTCAGAAAATATTGGTTTTACAAAATCAAAATAACATATATTTATTTTTCAATAGTACTACAACTTTATGGTGATAAGTTGTTTCGTATCTCAAATAGTTGCAGAGGTATGAGAAAAATTGAAAATTTTAATTCATGTAAAGTATCATTAAAGTAATATTAATGGAAAAATGAGTTACATTTTGTTTGTAATGTTAAATAATATCTAGATTCAAAGATTAATCGAAATCAGTAAGAACGCATTTTGAGAAAATATAATTTTTATTCTCTTTTGTTACCCTTAATTTTAGGGTTAGATAAACATTTCACAAAACCTCTTGGGGAAACCTTATGTAAACGCCAGACACAAAGTTTTAATCTAATTAGTAAAATGGTTTTGGCTCCTGGCAGAGATATGGAAACACGTACAGATGCCATCACGAATACCACTTCTTCAGTTTCAGTGGGCCATGAAATGTAGATATTTATCAAAATCTCAAAAAGTGTTTTAACGATCACAATACTTCTCTCTCTAAGGGGTTGAGAGAAAGTAAAAATAGAGTTGATTTGCACGGAAAAATAACATTAGTGGAATTAATTTAGATCTAGAAATAATGTGTGGTACCCTTCAATAATCATCTGATCTAAGCTTAGATCTACAGAGAAAGGAACATTAGTTTATACCACATCTTACAGTTGTAACATTTGGTGATGTTACATCATACCACCCCCCATACTAAATCTTCAAGTCATACTACCCACTCCATATGAAATCGCAATATTAATAAACTTCCTGCAATAGTAAGCTTCTCTATTGTAGTCCAATTTAGAATCCGTCTACAATACTAAGCAATATCAAACAAGAATACACTCCCTGCAAGCGATAAATGTTCATGTACTTACCCTTTGTATCTTCTGGCTGGAACAACCTTCAAGACTGGAATATACTCGCCGCGTCCTAAATCGAAGAGTGGGACGAACGAGCCTTGGTGTAACTGCGTCTGATGTGTCGAGTGATTCTGATGGATCTCAGGAATGACGCTCACAACAATACCGGAACTATGACTTACCTGTCTCCTGCGGGCCAGACGGAATCTTCCACCTGGACAGTGTGTGATGTGGGACATCACCGACGTATATGGACAACCTTTCAACCCCAGGCAACTAGAAACACTATTTTAGCCCGGTGATTCTGAGGAAAAATCGACTATTAAACTGGATGCCTTCAGGAGAAGCCATGTCCTAGAGAATTAATTTGGACGCCTTCAGGAGAAGTAATGTCCTAGACCAGCGGTTCCCAAAGTGTGCTCCGCGAAACATCTCCAAGTGCTCCGCGGAGAGATTGTAAATAAAAATAAAATAAATGTGACAAGATCTCAAAATTGTTTATTTGTGCGGTCATGAACTGTTTTAGATAAGTATTGTGTAGAAATAATTTAGCTCCTGCATCGTTCCGTAAAGCAGTGTAAATAGCAAGTATTATGGATCCAAAGTGCATTGTCATGCGGCACCTCAGTCAGGTTTACCCGCCCGCACCTTCTCGGAACCACACAAAACATTGAGAAAATCCGTGAAGCACACAGACTTCACGCGGCGAAACCAGACAGATAGGCTCAATGACGCCAGCTAATCCCGGCTCAAAGAGATCCGATTGTTAGCTTTGACACTTTTACAGAATTTTCTGGAAAGTCTCTATTGTATATTAAAAACTCTTTGTTTCTTCGCTCCTTCATTCTGTTGCAGTTCATTCAATGTTTAGTCGAGAGTCGAAACGAGTCAAATTGCAGTGCGGTGTTATTTTTTCACGAGTGCTTTTGTTGTGTGATTTTTTTTAAAATAATTACGTTAATAACTTTAATGGATCTTCCCTCTTGAGGACGAAACACCTGCCTATTACAGGTTTTTTGGAGCACCTACGTAGTGATTTAGAAAATATCATAGATTTGCTTTCAATGGATCGCTGGCTGAAGTCTGGATCCTTAAAAAAGACTATTAAAACCTCCGCCACAGTTCCTCCAGTAGCTATGGAAGCATCAACAGCTAACAGGTATGTACAAATATTATGTTAGATGCATTTTTTTAAACGTTGAATAGTGTTTATCTATTGGGGTCTGCTAGAATAAGAGCGTGTGTCATTAAAACAAGTAACAGCTTTGGATGCCAATAACACAGGACCTAAAAGAAGAGATAGGGACTAAGGTACATACAACTTTATACAAATTAAATAGTAAATAAATACTTTTCAGTATATGCATTGCATGTTGTACATATTGTTCCACTCTTAACAAAAATAGATTTCAGCTCAGGTTATTTTCGAATTTTGGCCTGTTAATTGGTAGTAACCTTGAAGCTGCAGCCAATTTGATGTCACCAAGCGATAGGATAAGATGGTTACTCACATTTAACAAGCATTGTGAGCAAACATGCGAGAAACATTTACATTCTTAAACAATATTCAACGTTAATTTAGGAGCAATGGTTCTTTGATCAATTGTTTTATTAAATACTTGACATTTATTATTATCATTAATATTATTTACCCAGATGATACGAATATTATTTTTATATTGTAGTGTGGAAGAAGATGGAGCAGTTGCCAATGCTAGAATTGCTGGACAGGATGAAGGGTTTTTAGACGAATCAGCGACAGCAGGTGTGACAGAAACTTCTGAACTGTTGAAAGAACTGCCTAGTACTAGTTCTTTGGAGATCAGTGCCACAGGTAAAAAAATTATAAAAAGGAAGTATCACGATTCCTACTTGGATATTGGATTTGTTGAGACTAGTGACAACAAACCACAGTGCGTAGTTTGCATGAAAGTTTTGCCAAACAGTGCGATGTTCCCAGCAAAAATGCGCCGTCATTTTGAGGGGGTCCATCCAGAATGCAAGGGCAAACCGACCGATTTCTTCAGAAAGAAGTATGGTGAACTTACACAAGACCAGAAAATTATATCTTATCACTCAAAAACAGTTAATGAACAAGCTTTGATGGCGTCCTACTTAGTTACCGAGTTGCTCAAGCTGGCGAAGCCCATACCATCGCTGAAAACCTTATAGAGCCTTGTGTAAAGGACATAGTTGAATGTATGCTGGATGCAAAAGCCACGAAACTCGTAGACACCGTTCCTTTGTCAAATAACACAATTTCGCGACAAATCGAGGACTTAGAAGAGGATGTGAAAGCTACTTTACTTCACGAATAAAATGCACTAAGTTTTCGCTCCAAATGGATGAAACTACGGATGTGGCTGGATTGTCAATTTTAATAGTATTTGTACGCTATCAATACTTAGAGTCTTTTCAAGAGGATCTGCTTCTTTGCAAGCCTTTAACAACTAACCCAAGTGGCGCTGACATTTTCAAATTAATGGAAGAATTTTTCACAGTGACATCTCATGGGATAATTGCGTTGATGTGTGCATGGATGGCGCAAAGTCCATGACTGGGAAGACGTCCGGTGCTATCTCAAGAATAAAACAAAAAGTCAAGGAATGTAGCAGTAGCCACTGCATCCTCCACCACCATGCCCTTGCTGTGAAAAAAATGCCACCCTTCCTAAAAGAAGTCTTGGACGAAAGCGTGAAAGTAATTAATTTTATCAAATCTAGAACTAAAAATACAAGTCTATTCAAGCTGTTGTGTGAAGACATGGGGAGTCTACATACGTCTTTACTTCTTCACACAGAAGTAAGGTGGCTTTCTCGTGGCAAAGTTTTGACTCGGCTCTTTGAAATGAGGGCTGAAGTCAGAACCTTCCTGATTGACAACGACTTCGCTTTGGGAGACAGGCTGTGTGATTAGCATTGGGTAATGAAATTGGCGTATTTAGCAGACATTTAAAAAAAAGTAATGACTTAGTATCTCACTTCAAGGGAAAGCAGTAACCGTTTTTGACGCCAGCAATAAAGTACAAGCGTTTAAAAAGAAAATAAAGTTTTGGGCGGATTCAATGAAAAATCTAAATCTAGACAGTTTCCCAATGGTAAAAGAATTTAGAGAAGAACTAGATTCTGACGTACCCGAATATATCTTAAATGAGTTTCACGTTCATCTGCTAAATTTGATTGATAGTTTCAACTGTTATTTTCCAGAAGAATTCCACGATAAAATAAAAGAGAACTGTTGGGTTGTAAACCCATACTCTGCTGTGTCGGAAAAGCCAGCCTGTCTGACATCACACCAGTATGAGTGTATGATTGATTTGACATCAGATTATGTGGTAAAATATAATTTTGCAACTAAGAATTCACTAACAGAATTTTGATGTCAGCTAAAAGACGAATTTAAAGTTTTATCAGATAAAGCGAAAATCATCCTTTTACCCTTTACAACAACTTACTTATGTGAATCAGGATTCTCTGCTTATGTGGCTACTAAAACAAAATATAGATCCCGCCTGAATGCAGAGCCAGATATTCGGTTGCAGCTGTCCCAAATTAAACCAGATATAGCCACATTGTGCAAATCAAAACAGTCCCATCCCTCTCATTAGAATCTAAGTTCTTTGGCTATGCTTTATCGTTCTTTTTCGATACCAAGCTACATTTTTTATTTTGAAACTGTAATACCTTATATAGGTGAGTAGTATTGTATATTTACACTACCTGCTCTGAATTCGTTCTCAAATGTGTTGCATTACTTTATGTTTTTTGTTGTTAATTTTCGTTTATGTATTTAAGTAAGTTCCTTATTTCTCTGAAATTAATGTAGAAAAAATATTTATAATGAATAAAACTTGATTTTTAAGGTGAGTATGCAGCGGACGCGAGTTAAGGAGAGTTAATTTAAAGTTTCTAGATCTAGAGCGAAACATTTATTTTTTTGCCAAAATAAGAAAAGTATTTCTTCTATAAAAACATAGTTTGATTTTCTTTATATGGTGACCTCATTAGTTGTTGAATATCTGTCGTGAACCGAGCAGCATTATCTAAGAAACTTTTAGTATTAATATGTTTTGAAAAAATTTCAATAAAAAAGAATAGAATAAAACATTTACAGAAAATTTTAGCCCTCAAAGTTTACAATTAAAACACATAATTATGTAATTTTCAGCTGTAGAGAATAAATAAAATATATGTGTTTTAATTGTAAACTTTGAGGCATACGGTTTTCTAGTAATTCTGTATTTGTTTAATTTATTTTAATATAGCCGTTAGGTGCCATTTTTCCTTTATTTCCAACGATAAGCAAAATTAATGCTTAGAAAATATATTCTTATGTAGTCTTCTTTTTTTAATGCAGTATAGGTTTTGTCACAGCTCATAAGTAAATACATAATCAATTTCTTGAAGGAACAAACACAATTCAATATTTTTGAATCATTGATGTTAACAACATAATATATTACAAAAAAGTATATTAAAATATACTTTCCATACATTTATAACAATACATAAATTTATGCTTGAAAGAAGATTACATGAAATAAGAGCTACAAATATAATATAAATATCACTGCAAAAATTGTAAATATTAAATAACTGGATTAAATGCGATAGAAGCATTTGTTGAATAACTCTGAAATATGTTAGAATATCTAGTCGCTAAAAGCAATATCTACATCGTGAAAAGATTTTAATTAACACTATGATGATAAAAGATCGCAAACATTTTAAGGCAATATATAATTTTTAGTTTATTATTACCGATTGTCTAGGAAATGTATTAAAAGTTATTTAAAAATATTACATAATGATAAATAAGCAAGAACTTACTAAACCATACAATACACTATTTAAAAAAAATGTTTTTGTTCTGTTTGGCAACATTGGTGTGCAAAGTGTATTCACCGCTTTCATTTGTCGGGGTCACTAGACTGCAGAGCCTTAATAAACGTTTATTTTTTACCTGATTGGATATTTAAAAAAGCAAGTGTATGTATATTGAATATATATATTCTCTAAAATTGTGCATTTTACTGTGCTTAAGAATCTGTTCACGGTTAGTGCCTAATAAAAAAAAAGTGGCAAGCCAAACAAAAACTTTCGCTTCACCTTATATTTTATATTGACTGTACTGAATCGAATGAGGAGGTATGGGGGTGCACAGTTTTTCTATTAGATATCTTCATAATAATAACCTGATCAGGTAGCAGCTATCAGATAATATTATCTTTCACTTGATCAGGAACAAACACGAAACAAAAGTTTGTATAAAACTCAAGTTTTCCTCAGCACGATTTAATTCCATGTGTTTTAATGTCGACGCATAGTAAGTGATTTCAGTGCCAACCTCAGTAGGTGGTTTCCTAATACGGACTTTCTTTGTAAATCAGTGGCACGGTTCCTCCCAGGAGAGGGTAAGTGTGAAATGCTGAAACCCAAAAATTGAAAGTTTTCTTTAGTATGCTAGTGCCTTCAAGGATGTATGTACAATAGCCTCATGGCTTCTTTGGTGCTGACCGACAGCTTTAAAAAGTTACCAGACCAAATTATGTATCCCTACGCCGAACCAGATGATCTGAAAAAAAACATGTGTTTAGCAGCTGTCACTTCTGACAGTCAAAATTTAGGTATATACCTAAATGTTGACTGTCAAAAGTCAATTTTTAACTGAACGGCAACACCAAAGAAGTCATGGGGCTACTGTATCTTACAACTATAAATATAAGGGTGCGCAGGGTGTGGCTGATGGGGTTGCCAGTCGAAAGACAAAAGGGGGTGGGTTCCACACACCCCTCTCCCACAAATATCTGTTTGAATATTTTTTTTAACAAATTACAATCAACTAAAATTTAGAAAGCATCGATGTTTTATTTTTCAAGAGTATTCTTTGATAAACAAACACTATAAATTACAATGTCATTTTTCAGTATTTCCATAGGGGCAGTTTCTAACAACAACAAAATTAAGTACTTTGTTCTTATAGTGCGCCAAATATTCCTCTTTTGTGTGGAATTAGAGAATTATTGTGTTAAAACTTAAGTAGTATCTCTTTACAAATGAAGCTCACGAAATTTTATTAATATATTTTCCAATATGTCAGAAACTGTTGGATTTACAAATATACATTTTTGCACTGATAAGTTATATAGTATCTCAAATAGTTGTGGAGATACAAAAATTTCCGCTTCTGTAAAGTACCCTAAAAGTCATTTTCATAGGAAAATTAAAAAAGCCATTTTATTTATAACCTTAATCAACGACTAGATATGAATTTTAATCAAAATCGTTAGAGCCAATTTTGAGAAAATTGAATTTTTCTTTTTTCGCTTTTTATTAATCTACTCTTAATTTCAGGGTTAGACAGACACATAGACAGATGGATCGTCAAAAACCACTTTTTTTAATTCAGGGGGGGTCATGAAACGTCAAAATTCATTAAAATCATGAGTTTGATTAACGATCACATTAAGCTATCTGTAAGATCGTGAGAAAGTAAAAGAACAATTAAATAACTACATTGTGATTGATACAAGAATTTACAAAAGGTTAAATCTAAGTAAAACACATTTTTTTCAAGTATATGTACATTATTAATACTTGATTTAAAAATGTGTGTGATATTAAAAATAAGACAGGTTATCAAATTGGCTTTTATAAATATTATTTTGTAATTTTTTGCAACTTTGAAATTAAAATATTATAAACCAGATAAATTTAGCATTCTAGTTTTACTATTGTTCAAAAGATATTCAACAAATAGCGTGTAGATATGAAGTTCAGCATTTTAAACAAAGTATGTGGGAATGTTGGAGAAAAACATTTCTCATAAAAATAGTAGGTATCTACTAGAGTAGATTACAAGCAAGGAGATTGTCTGTGATATGTACTAGTATAGATTACAAGTAAGGAGATTGTCTGTGATATGTACTAGTGTAGATTACAAGCAAGGAGATTGTCTGTGATATGTACTAGTGTAGATTACAAGCAAGGATGTAGATTACAAGCAAGGAGATTGTCTGTGATATGTGCTAGTATAGATTACAAGCAAGGAGATTGTCTGTGATATGTACTAGTGTATATTACAAGCAAGGAGATTGTCTGTTATATGTACTAGTGTAGATTACAAGCAAGGAGATTGTCTGTGATATGTGCTAGTGTAGATTACAAGCAAGGAGATTGTCTGTGATATGTACTAGTGTAGATTACAAGCAAGGAGATTGTCTGTGATATGTGCTAGTGTAGATTACAAGCAAGGAGATTGTGATATGTACTAGTGTAGATTACAAGCAAGGAGATTGTCTGTGATATGTACTAGTGTAGATTACAAGCAAGGAGATTGTCTGTGATATGTACTAGTGTAGATTACAAGCAAGGAGATTGTCTGTGGTGCATACTAGTGTAGATTACAAGCAAGGAGATTGTCTGTGATATGTGCTAGTGTAGATTACAAGCAAGGAGATTGTCTGTGGTTCTTACTAGTGTAGAATAAAATTATCAAGATTGTTTGGTAAATTTACATAAATACCTTTCTCTAACACTAAGTGAACCTAATGATGAAAAACTAGCTATTATTCCAAATTGATACAAAGCTAATTAATGACAATAAGCAACAACGGTACCTTTTAAGAGAGAGGTGGTAGTGATAGTTCAACCCTGGCTCCGGTCATTTTACTGCCATAATGCCCTGCCCAGAACTGAGAATCTACCCCTCCATGATGGAACAGCACATACCGCACACCATTCTTATAGTTATTGAAAGTATTACTTATCTGAAAATATCAAAACAAATTTTTAACTTGAATAGTTGTATAAATGTATATTGTTTACTGTTGAAATCTATTTCTATTATCAATAGTAATTATTTCAGAGAATTTAATTTTTAAAAAAGGAGTGTGTCAGCACATTTTTCTGAGACTATATTTAAAACCAGGTAGTCCAACCATAATACCTAATCGTTCTTTTTGGCTCTTAATTAGGTTTCGGTTTTATAAATTTATATTTACTATTTTTAATACCATTAAAATAGGGTATGATTTTGCTAATTCAACAATGGTTAGTTTGAAAAATTGGATAATTCAAACATACAAAGATTCCAAATGAAAATTAGTAATCAAATCAATGGTAAAGTATAAGATATAATTTTAACTTTATATGGAAATATTTGGATAGTTCAAAGTCTATACATTGTTAATTTTGTCGCATATGTTCTTATTTTAAACCTAACTAAATAAATCACGTCATATGCTAAGAATGTCATATAAAGTCGACACATAGTGAAAGATAAAGTGTGGGAGTTATATATTACTATATCTATGCTATGGAAAAGTGAAGTGCCCTTGAAGTGTTTTACAGGACGCACTTTGTACCTGTTGTCACACATGAAGCAGAAATGTGGATATTTAAAGTGAGAGAGACCGGGAAGTGGGGGTCTAGGGAATAAAGTTTGTCAGAAGCACGTTAGCTGTCACAAGGAGAAACAAGATAAGGAACAGTTTGTCAGAAGCACGTTAGCTGTCACAAGGAGAAACAAGATAAGGAACAGTTTGTCAGAAGCACGTTAGCTGTCACGGGGAGAAACAAGATAAGGAACAGTTTGTCAGAAGCATGTTAGCTGTCACGAGGAGAAACGAGATAAGGAACAGTTTGTCAGAAGCATGTTAGCTGTCACGAGGAGAAACGAGATAAGGAACAGTTTGTCAGAAGCACGTTAGCTGTCACAAGGAGAAACGAGATAAGGAACAGTTTGTCAGAAGCATGTTAGCACGAGCTACCAGCTGGAAATTAGAGGAATCGAATAACATCAAGAGACAGAGGAAGAAAACCTTCAACTCGCGTGGTCTGGCAACAAGTCAGGAGCTGAACTGGGGCTTCCGGTCCGTCAAGGTTTCTTCACTGACTGGTATCAGTAGATGAAGACAAGAAAGAATATTAAGATACTCTGCGACCACCGAGTTGCAAGAGTTAAGTTAGTTTTAGTTGATATTTTCTTATGTTGTATCATGTCTTAGTCTTAGGTCCAAGGTAGTGGTCTTAGCTGGAGGTAGGTGGAACGAAATTTCCAGTAGGGCGCCTCCCCCAGGTGGTGGATAGGGGGTTGCTCACCCCCTACCGGGGCTCGCATTGATCTGAGGACTATTAGAACCGGAAGCGGTGGGACACCCAGCGGGGCAGGATACTGGGGGGCATAAAATACCCGGGGTGGACCACCTAATAGGATAAAATTAGATGGGGAAATAAGGACACTTAGATTAGGCGCTATAATCAAAATCAAATAGTGTAATATGATTTCAAATTAGATAAACTAGTAATCAGTGGAGGTAGAGAAACGATGTAAAATAGGTCACGAGTTAACAGTCTAGGCCTCAGGACAGAAAGTAAGGGTGGATAAATAAAAATAGTATTATCCAAGGCGAGCAACTGTAGTTGTAAGAAAGTTCACCTTGCGCCAGTCAACGTTCTCTCCAGCGTGCATACTTTTTTGCTGTTGGTATTCCTCCAATGGACTCCTGTGTGAGTTGAGCAACTTAATATGCATCTCATACACACACGAGCAATCAAAGCGACCAGCATACCTGCAACGTGACATTGCGCTGACTAAGGTAAGTGATTTAACACTAGGTAAATTAATTAAAACTAGGGCGATTATAAACAAAAGTGCTTATGATGGATTAAATTGACAAGTTATTATATCTGTTAGTTACAGTTGTACCTGCATCTAAATATCATACTCTTTAAACTGAAAAATATCACCTGGACACGGGAATCGTACTCAAGACTCATGACTTAGTACACCAATGATCTAACCACTGGGAAATTCAGGATTGGTCTGTGCTCAGGGTCTTTCTTAATTCATATTTTAAGGCAGAGTCACCAGCTACGAATAAGTTATCAATTAAGATCATGAGCTATCAGATAACAGAACCATCTTTGGCTCGGGAGGGCTTTATACTACCAATTGTAAAATTACAATTGTACAAACGCTAACGTTTAGCCATCCTAATTTAGTAGGCGATGGCTGTGATAGCAAATAGTAGTCGATGATATTTACATGTCCGTCACAGACTCTGTCTTAAAATACGATTGAAGAACGATCCTAAGGGAAGAATCCTGGATAGCTCAGTGGTTAGAACATTGGTGCACTAAGCCAAAGCTTCCGGGTTAATTTCCCAAGTCCAGATGTAATTTTTCAATCTGTCCAAATATAACTGAGTTACGGCGAGTCTTTGTTTTTATAATCATTCATCCCCCAAGTTTCGACTTTCATATATATTTAATTGTAAATCATTGGTTTCTTTCATCTTAATTTAAATCATTCAAGGTTTTTTACTAAAGCTTTTTAGTTGATTTTAATAAATATTGTAAAGATAGTTATAATTATATGAAATGAGGAGAAAATTAGTATGAAACCCATATTTAGTTGATATATTTATTAGGGATGTCAAACTCGATCCTTCAATCCTCTCAATTCCTACTGGTATCAAAAGAATCGAGGATCGATATTAATATAATAATTCTCATTACTTTGATTCTTAGGTCTCAATGAAAGTTCTGGCAACCAAGCAAAGCAGCAAAATTCAGAATTATTTGTAATAGGTTATCTCTCAGATTAGTTTAGTTGCCATTATAATATGTATTTTGGTCCAATTAACGGCCCTATTTGGGAATTAAAAAAAAAAATGTTTACAACAGTTATTATATAATTTTTAAACTATTTATAAATGTTTGACTCGGGAAGGCTTTATTTGTAGATAGAATGATATGCTTACTAAATGTAATTCCTAATTATGTTATTAATTATTTGCAATATACTTTAATACTTGATAAAATCGATTATTTTTCTTTGTTTAGAATTAAAAATTCATTTTATTTTATTACTATTTACATTTTAAGTTTGTTTTTTTGTGCTATGAAGTTGAACAAATATATTTTCACATGAGGTTGGATGCTTGCGAATATAATGCAAGAGGAAATTTTCAAGAATTGAAAAATCGAGGTCGAACTTAAAAAATCAGAATCGGAATAGAGAAAAATAGGGATCGTGACATCTCTAATATTTATTTAGTCGGATTAACACAACAAAATGAATGACAAACTGGGTAGAAACCGTGATTTACACTTTTCTAGGGTTTCCTTACACCATAACTCTACTATTGAAAGAACATTTAATAGTTTGTGTGACGCTTTGTTTTACAAGTGAGACAGGTTTACGTGCTTAACGATGTCGCCTTCTTGGAGATTTTGAAGCTATTTTGCGAGGTGGGTTGCGTCTTAATTTAGCGCGCCTAGGAACGCTGAGCAACATCAATATATGGAATACAAAGAGAGGGAATAAAATGAGCAATTCACCTTGAGAGGCCTCTTGTTTGTCTACTTATAGCACTTCCCCTCTTCCTCTGACAAGTTTACGCAGTAACTAGGCTATACTTTTTTGCTCCTTGAAATTATTTACTTTCTTTTTAAGTATATTAGAGATGTGCGAGAACAATTTTTTTCATTTTGAGACGAGTATATAATAAAGTATCGCGACACGAGAACGAGACAAGAAAACGTCCTTTGAAAGTTCAAAAATGTAAATTATTTTTATTAAAGTAAATATATGGTTTATATAGAGTTCCTTTTTTTACATTTTGAGCTGGTGCTTGCTTTAAAATGTTTTATATATAGTTCATTCAAACACTTTCGATATAACTCATACACAATTAATATAATAATCATAGTTACAATGAACACCATTTATAATTTAATTTTGTAGTGTAACAAGCTTATATTGTCAAAGTTTGATTTTGAAAAACAATATTTATAACCAAAACATTTCTTAGTAAAGGATGTTTTTGGGGTTAATTTGGGGTTATTACGGTATTATTGGAAATAATAAATCCCCGGTTTGGTTTTATTAATTTCGTAGGGTCATTATTGCTTTTTTTTAATTCCTCGAATTTTCGAGATTAATTTTTTTAACTTTCGAGACGAGATAGAGATTTTTTTTTCTTGAATTTTTGAGTCTCACTCGCCCCTAAAGTATACGTATTTCTTGTTTCCTATTCTAGATGCGCATTTGTTTCCGCGGACTTTTTTAATCTACATCCTGGTGGGAAGACTCCTACAGGGCATTTTGGTGACCAAGCCAAACCGCCTAGGTTTGTAGATTATTTATTAAAAGTCCAGACCTCACTTTAGGCAATGTGTTTCTGTGGGAGGGGGGGGGGGGGG
>CABFVX010002408.1:75582-114637 GCA_902151425.1 Timema shepardi
GTTTTTCAATTAATCTCTTTTAAAATAATAATAATAAGTTTTAAAATTTGAATTAAAATTGTTTCTAGGAATAAAAAATATATTACACAGTTACAAACAAAAAAGTGACATAATAATTTACTGATTATATTATTTCATATTTTGAGTAAAATATCATTTTCCCGGACTTTTATTGAGATTTATCAAATTCCCGACTTATTCCCGTTTTTTCCTCGATCACTTCAAATTCCCGACTAATTCCCGTTTTCCCTGATTTTCCCGGATGGTAGACACCCTGCTAACTGGTATAGTAGTTTGGTTAATTTTCTTTTACACCAACCTGTATGTAGATTACATTTTAAGACCGGATGTATGGCTTAATATTAAAAAACTACTACTTCTACCACCACCACTACTACTACGTCCTAAAGAAATTGCAAGAAGATCATCGAAATATTGATGTGTCAGTATTTTTACTTTCATTAGTGCTTCATTTTTCTACAATTTTATAATTTTGTTTATTCATATTAATATTCAAAAGGTGTTATACGTATTAAAAGTGCACACAAAATTTCCAATAAAAAAAAATGGCGGTGTTTGCGTCCACATATTCGTATGAACATCTGTCTTCTTTCTTTACTCACTTCCGCACAGTTTAACTGGGATTGTTAAACAATGCTGGAAGCTCACTAACAATCTCACACCATCACACAAATCTTTCAAACAAGCTTAGTAACAGACCTAGCTACTAAGGTATTTATCACTGATATATGTTATATATGTATATAAACTTATTCTTGTCAGTATATTACTTGGAGTTATCAATTTTTTTTTAATGAATTTTCAAAAAAAAAAATGAACGACAGTCTTTGGCCCACAAAATTATTTTTATATTTTTTGGTGACCTGGTGGTCTAGGGGGTAAGGTGTCAGACTTCTGTGCTGGCGGCCGGGGTTCAATCCTCGGTCCCGGCACAGATTTATCTGACTACCAAACCCTTCCTTCACCTCTGACAAGACATCTTGTGAATGTGGGGAATGCCAGGCCTCCACCGTGGTTCGGATCCCACGTTAAACTGTAGGTCCTCCATTTCATCTCACAATCACCCTACCATTATACATTAGCGTAAGTGCGTATAACCCGAACGGGTAGTAAGACGCGGTGCTAATAATAATAATAATAATAATAGGTTGATATTTTTCCTTTCATTATAAAAAGGTTTAGAGAAAACAAATTAATATTAAGCCACATTTCAGGTAAACATTAAGAAAAAAAAGAAGAAAAAACTTAGATACAAGAATGATTGCTTAGAATAATATATTCAACTCAATTGAGGTCATCTATTACATTTCGAGCGTCCGCAATATTGAAACAAATAAATATATTGTAAGACTATGCACACACATTGTTCAGATAGGTTCAAATAATTTCCCTATATTGATAAAAAAAAAGGTCAAGACAGTTATCGCGTGGCGAAAATTAAATCATTAGGAGAGAGACAAAATTCCAAACAGTCAAGTTAAAACAAAACCTCACTACGCTCGAACAATAACTGATTATAAAGAAGAAGGCAGTTTAAAATTAGGATTGAATTAGTTGAAAACTATGTTGAACTAGATTTGAAGAGTATAAAAATAGTAGCTACAACATAATATAATGGTCGCTTGGCGCATTTGAACACTTTTAAGTTAAAGATAAGCTTATTTGTATTTTTAAATACTAAAAGTGTTATTTTTTCATGGAAAAACAAGTCTTAAAAATATATGAACAAATACTTTGTATGAAATTGATATTTTATATTGTGAATAACTATTTACCTAGAGAATTAAAATAATGTTTAATATATTATTAGATATACTCTAATTTCTTAGCTACAGAATCGGAGAGTTGAAATAACGAGTCTCACCATTCGCTGACGGTAATGCATGGCTTCAATTCATCCATGATTTGTGGTGGCACACCTTCAACTCTCAAGTCTACCAACTGTTGCTTGCTACACAACTGATACGACGTGACAAAGCAGCTATCGGCTCCCACCTCCGAAGGCACCGGTTCACATCCGAGTGGAGTTCTCTCCACATCCCATTTGTTGCCGCCATTACTATGAATGGTCCAGTGCGAGAACTTATCTGAGAGAAAACAACAATGTTTGCGTTTGTTTCTAAAATTAGTTTTTTTTAAATGTCTATCTGATCCGACTGATTATATTAGAATACAACATACACTAACATAACAGACACAGCATCCAGCCTCCCGTCGTTAACTCAGAACTGTGAAAGAGGAAACCCCAATATCTCATATGATACATTTTCAGCTAAATTGGGAATCAAACCTAGGACCCTTTTTTTCTGAGTAGAAAGACAAGCTATTGATTGAACTAAGGAGTCAGACCAATTTCTTGTTAATTTACATGCAATCAGCAACAACAAATGTGGATTTCATAACCGAAGATTCTAGTTTTAGTAGATTTTAGTTTTAGTTTTTTTTCATTTTTTCATATGCAAAGTTGGTGACCTGGCGGTCTAGGGGTAAAGTGTCAGACTTCTGTGCTGGCGGCCGAGGTTCAATCCTCGGTTCCGGCAAAGATTTATCTGATTACCAAACCTTTCCTTCACCTCTGACAAGACATCTTGTGAATGTGGGGAGTGCCAGGCCTCCGCCGTGGTTCGGATCCCACGTTAAACTGTAGGTCACTCACAATCACCCTACCATTACACATTATCGTAAGTGCGTATAACCCGAACGGGTAGTAAGACGCGGTGCTAATAATAATAATACATATGCAAAGTTACAAATCAAATATTGCATTATTTTTTTATTTAATTCTCGACACAAGTTTCTTAAAAGATGTGGTTTCTAAATTTGATCTTAATAAAACAATCTGATTTTCTCACGGCTCATTCAGTAGTAAGCAATGTCCTGTTACCCACCATTATTAAGAGGATAATAATATAAGACTATAATTAATTGTGAATTGTTTTTGTTGATACATCAACATCTTGTGGGGGAGGCTTCTAGTTGATTGGAGTCTCATGTAATGTGTACAGGGTGGTGGCGCGATGCGGTTTAACACAACATATTACATCATTTGAGAAGAGTCTTCTTACTGAACTGTGAGTTTTGAGTGTGGTCCAACATTTTATGGGGTGTGGGGGCAGTGAAGCCTGCAGATTGCAAGCAAAATATAAAATCAATTATAATGGTAATACATAGTTTTAACTAGAGCCGGTATGCTCATATGTTTGGGGTTCAGAAAGGGAAATTTAAAGTAAGTGTATCTGCAAGTGCGTTGAGGGAGAGTGAGAAAAACCATTTGGTAAATAATAATAATATTTAGCACCGCGTCTTACTACCCGTTCAGGTTATACGCTTTAAGTACTAATTACTCTAATGGATTAGGACTTGGGAAGGTTGAATTAGAGGAAGTGAACCCGCATTTGTGTGGAGGGGGAGAGGAAAACCATTTGCTAAAAAAAAAAACTTCAGTACTGGTACAGCTTTCCAAGATTTTAATTTCAATCTCCCCTTCATCAATAGTCCAGTCTATTACGAGAGTGCAGACTCCTGTGCTGGGGGTCCGGGGTTCAATCCACGGTCCCGGCACAGATTTATCTGATTACCAAACCCTTCCTTCACCTCTGACAAGACATCTTGTGAATGTGGGGAATGCCAGGCCTCCACCGTGGTTCGGATCCCACGTTAAACTGTAGGTCCTCCATTTCATCTCACAATCACCCTACCATTACACATTAGCGTAAGTGCGTATAACCCGAACGGGTAGTAAGACGCGGTGCTAATAATAATCCNAGAGTGACGTTTTATCACATTCCGCCATGGAAGGTTCGAATCTCGGTCGGGTGAACTGGGGGTGGCTTTTCCTAAATGGTTTTCCACTCTCCCTCCACGCAAATGCGGGTTCACTTCCTCTAATTCAACCTTCCCAATTCCTAATCCATTAGAGTAACTAGTACTTAAAACGTATAACCCGAACGGGTAGTAATACGCGGTGCTAAATATTAATAATATAAGGGTCAAATCGAGCATTAAAAATAATGAAGGGCCGCATTTCAGAAAGTCATTAATAGAAAAATATCAATTTTAAAATCCTTACTTGAGTAAAAATAAAAATTAAGATTAGGCCTGCATAAAATGTAAAGCCTTTTCATATTTTCTTTTTACCAAAAATTTGAAACTTTATATTTGTATCAAGTGTGTGTGTGAGTAGTTTTATCTCTTGTTGAAGTCACATTCAAAATAGACGACAAATGTGTATCGGTAATTGTGGTCGCTCGAGTGTTTGTTCCGTTTCATGAACAAAATAACACCCGGACGCTGACAAATATTACACATATTTGATGTCCAAATTTAACTCCTTTTTATTTTTTAGGGGATTGATCTTGGAAGAGTAATGACAAGGTGGCTACAAAAAATATTTTACAAAATTCCCTGACTTTTCCAGGTTTTCCAGGCTACATTTTTAAATTTTCCCTGACTACGTTTTTCCAGTTTTAATGGTGGATGATGACTTTTTTTTCTTTATTATTGATCGTATATTTAAAAAAATGTATCTACTAAACATAAATGGTTTTATCAGTTATTTAAAAAATTAAAATGTAATTTTATTTATGTATTATTAACTTTTGTTTCAGTGTTTAGTTGCGAAATTAATTATATTTTTAGACATATTTTTTATTCCCTGACTTTTCCTTATTTTTAGTTTAATTCCCTGACATTTCCCTGTTTTCCCTGTCATCCAAAAATTCCCTGACTTTTCCAGGTTTTCCCTGTCTGTAGCCACCATGAATGAGTAAAATTTGGTACACCAACCTAAATTGCTAGATTTCCCCAAATAATGACCCATTTATAAGTGTCATAACCTCACATGTTTTATCCATACAACGTTTATAAAAAGAAGAAATTGGGTCCCACATTTTATTTTGGTTCATCAAAAGGTTCGCGGGCCGCAAATTTTGAAATGTCTGCTCTACACTATCAAAAAAATCCATAGTATAAACATAAGGCTACTCACTTTGTCCACATCCGTTCTTGATCAAGTTTCTTCCAAACGGATCTTTATGGAAGATCCAATAGTACGCATACCAGGGCAACTTTCTTGACGAAGCAATTGCTCGAAAACTGTGGTATGAACGTCCTTCCCTTCGGAACTTTTCCTTCCACACGCTTCCATCGACCAGCTCTCTCCACAACTTACACACTTGCCGACAGTTCAACAGAGTCTTGTGGTCGACATGACTCAGTAGGATTATTAACACTTCTTCAGGAAAGGGTATTCCTTTAATAAAATAACCAATTTCTCCGTCGGAGCTCATATTAATCGCAGGTTTAGAACTCCAGCCGCCCATTATGCCTTAGAAAATAAAGGACACAAAGAAGTTATTTTAAATGATTGATAAAAGAACAGACAATTTTTGAATATATTATTTGATATGGTTTTAGTTCGTTATCGAAAAATTGTTGCCATAAAATGTGTATTATAACATTTGAAATAACAATCTAAATAGCCTGGATTGCAATTTATAAAAATGTGCCATATTACATTTTAGCCTAAACAAAATGTTTTTTTTTTTCCATTATCTGTGTTTACTTTAGAGTACAATTTTTTTCAAACTTGGTTTCTATGTTGTTGTTTATTTGCTAATGAAAAAACTTCTTTGTGTGTGTGTGTGAGAGAGAGAGAGCAATTCTTTTGTTTTGAATTTCCCAGAATTTTAAAATGAAGGTATTGGTACTAATTCACATGGAAATGAAAGAGTAGTATAGTAGTCTATAATAGCCTATAGTAAGTAAATATGTTTCAGGGATCTATTTTTTATTCCGCCTCGGTGGCGTAGTTGGTTAACGCGCTTGTCGTGTTGAGCTCGACTGCTGAGGACGGGGAGATCGAGGTTCTAATCTCGGTCGGGTGAACTGGGGATGGTGTTTCCTAAATGGTTTTCCACTCTCCTTCCATGCAAATGTGGGTTCACTTCCTCTAATTCAACCTTCCCAATTCCTAATCCAATAGAGTAATTAGTAATTAAAGTGTATAACCTGAAAGGGTAGTAAGACGCGCTGCTAAATATTATTATTAATTATTTTTTATTGTACTATAGCACAACAACCTGATCATGACAGTTAATTTTTTTTAGCAACGTGTCTTACTACTCGTTCGGGTTATACGCCTATGTACTATTTACATTAATGGCTTAGGGATTAGAAAGGATTAATTTAGAGAAAATGAACCCACATTTTTTGTGGCGGGAGAGTGGAAAACCATTAAGAAAAAACCACCCTCAATGCATCCAACTGGGATCGAGCCATGATCTACCCCTCTTCGGAAGTCGTAGTCTAAGACGAGGGTTACATGTTGGACCACAATACCACCAATGTGGGTGACAATTAATTAAGGTTTGGTTAGTTAGGTTCCGAGACCTCGGCTACGATACAAGCGATAGAGCGGTGCCGCTCAAGATTTCGTTTGGACTGTTTGATACGGAGGACGACGTTTCCTCGCTATGATAGACATGAGCGCCAGGGCAGGACAATGTGTCCTCAAAAAGAAACTCTTGCGAGGAAAGTAAATCATCATCACCGCGTCTTACTACCCGTTCGGGTTATACACACTTGCACTAATGTGTAATGGTAGGGTGATTGTGAGATGAAATGGAGGACCTACAGTTTAACGTGGGATCCGAACCACGGTGGAGGCCTGGCATTCCCCACATTCACAAGATGTCTNGGTGGAGGCCTGGAATTCCCCACATTCACAAGATGTCTTGTCAGAGGTGAAGGAAGGGTTTAGTAATCAGATAAATCTGTGCCGGGTCCGAGGATTGAACCCCGGCCGCCAGCACAGAAGTCTGACACCTTACCCCCTAGACCACCAGGTCACCGGCACATAACATAAAGTGTGCAGGTGAGAGGAAAAGAATGGAAGAAATTAACAGAGGAAGATGGAGAAATTTGATGATGATGGTGATGATGATTGTGATGATGACTTGAAATGTATTTTCAGAGAAATGTGCATTGTACTGCACTTTCCTGTAGGCCCTACTCATCCAATCAGTTACAAAAGTAGGAGAGCTTTCGGTAATTGGGGCATGATAAAAAAAACCGCATGTGAGCGACCTTGAACAGTTTTTAAACAGTATGGGGGTTTAACTTTCCATTGAACACAAAATATCACAGAAAATTGACTTCAATGAGGTTATAAAAAAATGTTCTGCCATTAAAGTGAGAAGAGACATAATTTGTGATGTACAGTGTGTAATTCATGTTCATATTTTACTGATGATAAAAATATGATAAGCCCAACTGATACACTATAGAAATAACATTAATAAATTAACAATTTGCTACACAAACAATTATTTTATTTTCTTAATTGAAATTTCATATATCTGGGGAAATAGGCCCTAAAATCTTTGGTGTATTGGGCCCAAAATATAGCCTCTGTTGTCGTTGGGAGTTATTATATACATAGGCCCTATGTCATTTTGATGATGGCGATCAGGTGATGAGACGTCAATGTGACGTCATCCCGCCATTACTGTATCCTGACAAGCCTAGGTTTGTTAAGTCGGCAGTGCGCGATGAAGTAGTCTACAAGTTATTATAAACGTGTCCTCTTTAGAGTTGTCAAATCATTATAGAATACAACCTGACAATCTAACACCCTCTGTCTGGAAAGAACTGGACCTTTCCCTGGAATAACCTTACCCCTCTAGATTTATTTCCCTTCCTTATGTTTTCATCAAGTAGCGTCAAAGGCCATACAATTGTCAAACATTGTCTGGGGAAAGGGCCCCAGCACACATTTTGTCCCTCCCTGTACAACTTAAGGTTCTGCTACCGCTGATTAAGAAACAGAGTTTCGAGTTCTTTTTTTAGTTACCGTACTGCATAGCTAAACATATTTTGCGTGACTTACCATATTAATCAGGAAAGTAAAATCCTATGACTTAAGTTTGTTTTAAATTAAAAATAGCTCTTACGATCACGAAGTATTGTACACAAAACTCGGTTGTTTAAATCACAGATTAAGTAAAATTTAAATTTCTTCACATGACAGTGACAGAACGGCTCAGAGATTATTATCAATTAATAGTTAAAATTTCAACTACTAGAGAGTGCTAAAATCAATAACGCTAAAACAATACTACGAATAGATGCATATTGTTGTTTCAACAATTATTTAAGAAGAACTTGACTCAACTAAAATTATTTAAATCAGTAACCAATATGCTCTATTTAATGTATAATATAATTTTTAAAAGCTTATCTTAGTTTTTAATTTAATTTTACATTAATGTTTTAAGTTTGAAATTTTTAATGTAGGGTTCTTGCTGGTGGTTAACGTGTCACTTGTCTCTTCGTCTAAGCTTGCTAAGTTTCTCTGAAAATCTCAAATTATTTCTTCAAAGAGAATGCTATGATTTTTGTTGTTTGTATATCTATTGAATAAAAAACTTTGCAGACCCTTTGATAAATTAAACCATTACCGTTTTAGTAAGTGTAAGTTAAGAGATGCGAACACTTGATAAATGATTACACGTATTTTAATACTTTTCAATGTATTGTCTGGTTATTAATTAATTAATTTAGGCACATATTCTTTACTTAGGCTCTATTAAATACGGCCTACCTTTCAATTCTTAACAAAATCTCTTAAACCTTGCCGGCTTTTTAAAAGACTTTATTTATACGTTAATAATATAGTAATCTTTTGTAAATTCACATTGAGTGTAACCTCCTAGAAAAAACAATATTCGAGCTTCTAATAGATTCAGAGGAAAATATTGCAATGGCTTTGTAATTTTGTTCCACTCACTGAAACTCTAAGAATTATTATAGTCCTACCTACATTAATTAAAATCCATACAACGTATTTGAAAAATATTTACTTTGCTGTACCTCAACTAAGAAATTCTTGGTCTGAAAATAGCCACTTTCAATGTACGTAAAGGGCTGTCCTCAAATTAACAATGCTTGTTTTCCCCATGAGTTACGACCACGAGGATTGTATAAAGCGAGGGCAGGATTTTTTTTCAGTGTCAAATTATTATAAGTATAATGTTTTCTAGCAACGTTATACACAACAATTTTTTTAAGTTTCCACTCACAACAATACAAACCTTGTCAAAAAATTTCAAACTATATATACTATATATATATTTTTCTTTCTAAAACTCACCTAACATACTGTCATATATCATAGTATTATGTGGAAATAAGCATTCCTTGTGCTAACGAAACTTTAGCAGAACAGTTAAGACCCTTTAGATGAGAGCCCTATGGTAATTTCAAAGATGTACGAGTATAAATACGCATTAAGCATCTACAAGAACCACAGTTTTTTTAAGTAAAACTAAATTTTATTTCTTGTTTTATTATTTTTGTTAAAAAAACTTTGAAAGACCTTCAGTGAAAAAATGAGAAGCGAATCGTCACACATCTCAACTGTGCTGCGCATGAGCAATCGCCAAACATCTCAACTGTATAGGAAATAATTTTTATGCAAAATATTAATAAAGTTTTCACTAAAATATCCTAACCAAGTTTAACCTAGCCTTTCGTATGTGAATAAATGAAAATTTTGATTAAATATCTATAATACCCGAGCTTAAAAGGAAAAGAAACGCACAATAACCTCGACCTCATATTCTCTAATATTACACAATTTTTTACTATTTTGTAAATATGATTATGTTAATCTTTTAAATATTTTAGACATGAAAATTGATGATTAAAGTAGGGTTAGTTAGCAAAAATTAAAATGAAACAATTCAGAAAATTCTGACAACTATATATATTTTAATTTTGTTTACGGTAAGGTATTAAAAAACTTTAACCAAGATGGTTTCTGTCACCTCCCCACTTCTCGTAAGAAAACTTATAAAAATACTGAAACCCCCCCACTCAGGCCAACAAAAACAACCGCAAGGCTATTCTGACCGGACGGGAACTAATGACGTCACGTAGAGAAGATCTCGTGAACTACGCAACATATGTGAGTTTGTTTGCAAGGTTATTCTGACCACTCGGGAATATTTGTCGGCTCGAGTGTCGTCAACTACGCTTCGCTATATCTTGTCATGAAAAGTTACCGAGACAGCGATTCTGTCCGAACATACAACGTGACAGTTAGACCATGGTTGACATGGTAACCAGTATTCAACAATTTTCGTTTTCAATACTATTTATTTAAGTTGGCAACAGATTTTACTCAGAGCTCATTGCTTCTGGTTTACTTTTGGTTGTATTTGCAATTTCGAAGTTAGCAGACGACACGGTTTTTATTAATGGTTAATATTTATTTTTATATTATTCATCACATTATTCGAAAGTCTTGATCTATCAATTTATTAGTTACTAATTTCTTTAATTTATTTACTATTAAATTGGTTTTTATTGGGGTGTTATTTATGTCGGTCTAATCTTGTGTATAATTTCAAGTTTGGTTTAATTTTCAGTACCGTGTCATTATTTATATCAGTACCTAGGCCTACAAACAGAATGCGACGCTTATTAAGTGCATTACCGTACGTTTGTTTTGTCTTTATTGGCGCAAACGTTTAATATACTGTGTGCCATCGTGATTTCCGGAAATAAATAAACGTGAGGAGACCCAATATAATTATATAAAAAAATTTTTAACTAGTCCTATTTGATTGTGCATAGTATTATAATGTGATGTTGTTAATGAAGCACTAGTTTTCAAAACAAAAACTATCTTTAAAAGACTGCTAATCTATATTAAGATGTTTTAACTTAAAAGTACACCTAAGCTAACGAGTTCTTGTAGGACTAGTTAGGTTAGCCTTATAATGTATTACCGTTTTATTATTGACAAAAGTGGGCTGCATTAACAAAACAAATATGTTGAGTAGGTTGCTAAAATTGAATAATTGTCCTAGGTTATTTGCCATGCATACCGATTCTAAGTTAATATTATTTATATATAAATAGTAATTAAATGTTTTACCAATAATAAAGTGCCACAAAACCAATACATTTTATTTTATTAAGAGAATGCTAGTGGAGCTTAGGCCTACAAAACTGTGAGAAAGATTTTATTAAGTATTTAATAAAATAAACAAAGATTATTGTTACTGTAAAATATTGTAAGACTCGTCCAATTATTAATTTTGTTTATTTCAAGATGTTTAACTTAATCTCATAAGGGCCATGCTAGTAGTTATTTTTTCGGAGATGGCGCACAATAAAAAGTAGATATAGGACTCTGTTTTCCATATAAAATATAAAATAATAATTAATTTAACACCATCATTCTATTCAAAAGGATACGGAAAATCAAATGATAGTAAAATTATAATAATTATTAAAAATATTTGTTAGGCCTAACATTGAAACATTTGAATAAGAACTCTTAAACCACCAAAGTCATGTTTTTTTATGATTGAAAGGTTGGGTTTTGTTAATTTGGGCTAGCTTATAATGAGAAGAAAAACCAATTCCTAATTTAATACTTTATTATTGAGTATTAACCAATAAATTGACCTAACCTTTCATGTATAGGCCTACAAAAATAACAATTTCGGACAGTAGTAATCAAAGAAATAGTATAGAGATGATGATGTTAAGGATCATTTGTATAAACCAAAAGCCGTACAGGTAAAAACACAATATGTTCACCAATAGTTACATTTCTCTGATGATAAGGGTATGTTGATTAAGTGTTGCAAAAGTAAAAAAATGTCAATGCCCATAATTATAATTTTAGTATCATTTGATACGCCGTTAGCTCTTGAGTAGATTTATTGTTTTTAATTATTTATTATTTAATATTTTATAGCAAAAAATTGTGTTATATACACTGTATTTTGTGCATCATCCCTAATTTTTTTCTGTATCCTTGTTTGTGATTGATTAAAGTTGATAAACTACCTTTGAAATCATTAACTTGATAAGGAGTTATAAAACGTTGCTTTTATGAAGTTAAACTGGTAGTTACAAATAAGCTTTCACTGTTAGGTAAATTGTATATTTGTGCTTACATCATCAGTGTAACTATCCCGATATAGGCCTATTTGAGAGGTAATAAAGCTCGGTGCATAAAATAATATTCAATACTTAAATACACATAAACCTTTATAGATAATATGAAAAATGCAGTCCACATTATTACTAGATATAGTGTAGAAACCCTCCCATATTAGGCACTCCCAATATTCAGTTCGCTTGGATCACCACTATCTTAGTGTAAATATTAATACTTTAGGCTGTGTGGTTTGTTATTTTTACAAATTGATTGTATTTTGTTGCAGTTTATGAATAGAAGTTTGAATCCTACACGAGCCTATAGAGACTATTTTCCACCCTGTTCCAATGCTAATGCAAGTGCATTTCCTTTTAAATATCTTATTCATTCCTGCCCTATTATATTAAAATGCCCTGTATCTAAGGATGTTTGTTTTTATCATGCAGTTTTGTTTCAGATGATATTGAACTACCGCAGACGAGGAAGGACAAGTGAAGATTTTTGATTGTAGTTTTGTTTTCTTTTAATAAAATAAACTGTATGGAACACACTATTGTACTTTTTTTATATAATGGCTTTATGTTGATTGAACAAGAAACTGTAAAGTCACTATTAATAAGTTAGGCCTAGAATGGTTTCTATGTTGGTATAAATAAACATTTCTTAATCAAATGGTACGATTTATAATTCATTTTACAATTTTTGTAGAGTGACTACTATGCTAGCTAAATCTGTAGGAAAAATTCAGATTAAGATGAAACTAGTAGGTAGGCCTACTGCACAATTAAATATTTACCCATACTAAGTTACCTACTTTTATTTAAAAGATGGAATTCAATGTTTCAACATAATATCCAAAACTTGTAAAAATACACATAATGCGATAGCAACTAGAACATTGATTAATATTTTATTTTTTATTCACATACATAATAAAAAACTATGTTAATTTGATGTTGATTATAGGTTTGCAAGGCACTGGGGAAATTGGGGCAAATAACATTTGGACTTGGGCTTACTTTATGGCGTACAGTATTTATAAGATGAGAAATTATGGAATATATAAAATATTTATTGACCACAAGAAACAATTTAAAACTTCACACGTTATTTAAATTATTACTCAGCCTTAACGTAGCACTTTAAAACAACCGTTTTGAAAATCTATGATGCAAATACAAATAAAAATCAAACTTGAAAATTACTAAATGCTAAAACACTAAAATAAACCCTTACCTAACTAGATTTGATAATATAAACACTTACATAAAAAGTAAAATATATAACAATAATAAAATAAAAATTAGCGATGATGCGCAAAATACAGTGTATATAACACAATTTTTTGCTATAAAATATTAAATAACAAATAATTAAAAACAATAATTTTTACTCAAGAGCTAACGGCGAATCAAATGATACTAAAATTAAAATGATGGACATTGACATTTTTTTATTTTTGCAACACTTATTCAACATATCCAAAACATCAGAGAAATGTAGCTATTGATGAGCATGTTGTGTTTTTACCTGCACGGCTTTGGGTTCATACAAATTATCCTTAACATCATCATCTCTATACTATATCTTTGATTACTACTGTTTGAAATTGTTATTTTTGTAGGCCTATACATGAAAGGTTAGGTCAATTTATTGGTTAATACTCCAATAATAAGGTATTAAAATAGGGATGGGATTTTCTTCTCATTATAAGCTAGCCCAAACTAACAAACCCCAACCTTTCAATCATTAAAAAAACATGACTTTGGTGGTTTAAGAGTTCTTATTCAAATGTTTCAATGTTAGGCCTAACAAATAATTTTATTAATTATTATAATTTTACTATCATTTGATTTTTCGTATCCTTTTGAATAGAATGATGGTGTTAGATTATTTTATATTTTATATGGAAAACAGAGTCCTATATCTACCTGTTATTGTGCACCATCTCCGAAAAAAGAACTACTAGCATGGCCCTTATGAGATTAGGTTAAACATCTTGAAATAAACAAAATTAATAATTGGACGAGTCCTACAATAATTTACAGTAACAATAATCTTTGTTTATTTTATTAAATACTTAATAAAATCTTTCTCACAGTTTTGTAGGCCTAAGTTCCACTGGTATTCCCTTACTAAAATAAAATGTATTGGTTTTGTGGCACTATATTATTGGTAAAAAATTTGATAAATTACCATTTATATATAGCTCATATTAACTTAGAATTGGGTGACAAAGAATCTGGGATAATTATTCAATTTTAGCAACCTACTCAACATATTTGTTTCTAGTAGTGACAAGGCCCACTTTTGTAAATAAAAAAAGGGTAATACATTATTAGGCTAGCCTAACCAGCCCTACAACAACTTGTAGCTTAGGTGTACTTTTAAGTTAAAACATCTTAATATAGATTAGCAGTCTTTTAAAGATAGTTTTTGTTTTGAAAACTAGTGCTTAATTAACATCATCATATTATAATGCTATGCCCAATCAAATAGGACTAGTTTAAATTTGTTTAATACAATTATATTGGGTCTCCTCACGTTTCTTTATTTCCGGAAATCACGATGGCACACAGTATATTAAACGTTTCCGTCAATAAAGACAAAACAAACGTACGGTAATGCACTTAATAATCATCACATTTTGTTTGTAAGCCTAGGTATTGTTATAAATAATGATACGGTAGTGAAAATTAAACCAAACTTGAAATTATACACAAGATTAGACTGACATAAATAACACCCCAATAAAAACCAATTTAATAGTAAATAAATTAAAGAAATAGTAACTAATAAATTGATAGATCAAGACTTTCGAATAATGTGATGAATAATATAAAAATAAATATTAACCATTAATAAAAACCGTGACGTCTGCTAACTTCGAAATTGCAAATACAACCAAAAGTAAACCAGAAGCAATGAGTTCTGAGTAAAATCTGTTGCCAACTTAAATAAATAGTGTTGAAAACAAAATATTGTTGAATACTGGTTACCATGTCAACCATGGTCTAACCGTCATGTTCTATGTTAGGACAGAATCGCTGTCTCGGTAACTTTTCACGACAATATGTCGCGAAGCGTAGATGACGACACTCAAGCCGACAAATGTTCCCGAGCGGTTAGAATAACCCTGCTGATCTAATTTAAGCTTATTCTCATACCAAGTGGATAAAAAACACCCAATAGGTACGTGCCAAAGAATTATTTTCAGCCTAACCAACATATTTTATTTTAGTTATTTAATTAACTCATTCATACCAAAACTCAACACTAATATTCAAACACATTATATGATTTGCTCGTTCTTTTAAGGAGATGGTGTACTTTCTTTATTTAGATTCCCAAAACGAGTATAATTAATATCGTTTCAGATTATTTTGAGCCATTAGCTATTTATATGCTAGTATATTCAAATAAAACTATAATTTACTGTATTCTCAGTGGCGGAGCGTGAAATTTCTTTTTGATGGTACCAGTTCAGAGCTTATTTAATCACTAAAATTACAAAATCAGCCCTTCTTGATTTTCACTTTTACTTTTTAATGCCAGTTAATGGGTATCACAGTATTATTTTGTTTTACTTAGCACCGCGTCTTACTACCCATTCGGGTTATACGCTTTAAGTACTAATTACGCTAATGGTTTGGGAATTGGGAAGGTTGAATTAGAGGAAGTGAACCCGAATTTGCGTGGAGGGAGAGTGGAAAACCATTTAGTAAAAACTACCCCAGTTCACCCGACCGAGATTCGAACCTCGATCTCCCCGTCCTCGGCGGTCGAGCTCAACACGACTCGCGCATTAGCCAACTACGCCACCGAGGCGCATATCACAGTATTCTAAGCATTCAATTATTCTTCCTAAAATATGCTCTTTTTTTGACACCTGTTCATTGTGTTTTTTTACTGACATTTCAACCTTGAAATCACTATTTGATGCAATATTTACTGTTCAAAATATTTATGCCCTTACAGCCTACCGTTATCCACAACCCCTCGCCCCCATATCATAAAACATAACAAAATAAGCTTAGTTTTTAATCACACAATATATTTACCAAACTTAACATTATAAAATGTTAATTTTTCTTGTTACAACAATATTAAACAATTTGGGTTGCATCACTCACTTTTCTGGCCCCTTTTGACTCGTCTCTCCAAGACCACGGCCCACGCCAGCTACACTGAAAACACTCCAATATCTGACTTCATTACATTTCTGGCTTCATGGGGTGAGTGATGTTGTTATAATTAGATAATGTCTACGGTTTCTGAATTACCTTGCGGCATTAATTATCTCATCTTTTAAAAATTAATATTTTCGGGAATCTTTAAATGTCGAACTTATTATTTTTTGACCGTAGGTGTCGTATTAAAATTAAGATCTTTGAACGGTTAGAATAAAATCGTTTATCGATGTTGCAATTATGTATCCCATAATGGGATTCATGGTCCTCGAGCTTACATATTATATTCTGCTTAGCCGCTTAACGGATTGTTATTAAACCATTTTGGTACTGACAGTCTCCGTCGCTTGCTAATAAATGGTGTCGTTCACTAAATTCATATTTAGGTGTGATGTAGAGTATTATAGTCTTGTTATTCTTGAATAACCACGTGAGTTTATCAAAACAAATTACAGTATACTTGTTGAGGATTAAGATACGCGCTTCCAAGGCAAGGTAGAAATCTAGCGATGAGAGATTAACTTTGTACATAATTTGTACTGTGGATTATTTTAGTTTTATTAATAAGTATGTCTAAATAAATTAAAGGTGATGTAATTTTATCGTTATGGACAAGCATATATTTAATAAAATATCTACATTTTAAATGTGTCATTTATTTTTTCAACAAACTACAAATCATACACCATATAAATATGTTTAATAAGAATGTATTAAAACAAAAATAAACTCAATCATTTCAAATGTTTCTTCAAAGACAACATATTTTCTACTAAAAAATTTTTTTGGCACAAGCATCGAATTTAAAATTAAGGATTTAAATCACTGATAATGTTTCATCCTGAAAATAGATTTAAGAAACAGTTCATAATAAATTAGTATGATTATTTAAAAATGTGATATTATAATTTTAGCAAGATTTTTTTAGTTGTTATATTATTTTGATGGTTTTTTTTTATCCAATGGTTAGCTAGTTAATATATCAGATATTTCCGATTTATATTAAAATTATGCCATTCTTTTCAAAAGTTTTGAATTTTTTTAATGCAATTGAAAATAATAATTTGTCTTTGAAAATACAGAAAGTAAAATATTTTAAAATAAATAATTTTTCTTAACAACTCAACACAATTACATACATTGTTGATAGTGTGGCATTATATACATTGTATGACATTTTAGAGTATGAATATGTTAGTAAGTTTAGGGGTACCATGCCACCTGCATTTCACATCATATATCTACAATAAGCTCACTCAAATAAAGATAAGGACAAGTTTAGCCGAATAAGTTGTATTCTATGGACAGAATTCAAGATAATAAATTCACTATTGTTATAAAGTTTGACCACAGCTGTTATATAATAATATTTTTATAAGTATTAAAACATAAATGACTTTCTTGTGTTTTATATCCATAAACTAAACTTTCTTTAGTTGAAAATTTAATTTTTATAAATAAAATACAACAATATCTGTATCTCCCCTTTAAGCAAATTAATTCAAAAACGAATTTGAACTAAACTTAGATTAATTTTTTTTTTTTTTACAAAATGAACAACCCTTTATTTATTTAATCTCCTTCTTCAAACATAACCTGCCCTACACCTTGTAGGCTACCATACACATGTCCATAGGTGCCACAAGAGCCCAAACCCACCAACTTTTTTTTAACATTAAACATATGTTTTCTTTCTTTTTATTTTACAAAATATTTTGTAAAAAAATCCCATTAATATGGAGTGGAGAACCATTCTCTACACAGAGTGAATTATTCCAGTCCAAAGAGGATTCATTGCTCGCTACAATAGTCACACGACTTTAATAACGCCCGGACTAATAATGGAGAAGCCGACATGGGCCAGCACCTCTCAGATAAGCCCCATCGTCCAATTGGAGACATTGCTCAAAGTAATTCTACTGCCGGCTACACGGTTTGTCGGGCCAGTCTTGGAGGGCCCACGATTTGATAAAGATGGGTTCTATTTTATTTTAGCGTGTATTGAATATGTGTTAAAGACCCCAAAAGTTAGGTTACGAGGGAAAGTGCTTGATTAATATTAGTAAAGTAGATTCTTCATTGAAACTGCATGAAAAATCTTAAATTAAACGTTTAAGAGCAAATCAGCCAAGTGGCAATACAGTCATGCGGTTGGATGGCGGGTGACCTGGTGGTCTAGGGGTAAGATGTCAGACTTCTGAGCTGGGGTCTGCGGTTCAATCCTTGATCCCAACCCAGATTTAACTGATTTCCAAACCCTTCCTTCGCCTCTGACAAGATGTGTATTAATCACAACTTGGGAATGTGGGGATTGCCAGGCCTCCACCGTGGTTCGGATTCCACGTTAAACTGTAGGTCCTCCATTTCATCTCACAATCGCCCTACCACTACACATTAGCGTAAGTGCGTACAACCCAAATGGGTAGTAAGACGTGATGCTAATAATAATAATAATAATAATAATAATAATAGTTGGATGGCAAGAAAAAAAGAACTTTTTATAATACTTGGTTTGGTAAAAAAAAATTGTGGTTAATAGTAAGTGAAGAAAAACAGAGCTTATTAAGTTTATTATTTGGTTAGTACAAGTAATGTCATTTCATGGTAAATTAAATTCAAAACTTTTTTTTAAATTCTTTCTCTTTGTGGATTTGTTTGGTGATTTGTAATTCTAGTGATTTTTTTTAAAAATAAGAAAACTTAAAAGAATTTAATTCAATTTGTTAACAACACAAGGCGAGAAAAAATAATTACAGGTAAGATTTTACCTGGTTCCAGCAAAAAACCGTATAAGGAAATGACATTAAGAAAACAACCTTTTTAACCGGAGAGAGATTCAAAGTAAACTTTTCTTTAGCTTCCTCCATATTTGTATAAGAAAATATTGTGTGATTTCACTGTCATGATTTTAGCTTTCTAGTTCCTTCCTTTTAGTTTTGAATTCTATTCACATTCACAAGTTACTGAGCTTATTTCATTAAGAGATATGTTGATTTATAAACAACTATCAAACAATAAATAATTAATTGATAATGGTGTAACCTGTACTTATAAACATAAGGTTCATTTTATAAAAATATGAACATGACTGATGTTTAGTGTGCTTAATTACGGGACATGGGTTTATAATTTCCACCAACCAACATTTTTTTAAAGTAGCTAAGGCTTAATTTAATTTTAAAATATCTGCGTTTTTTGGGCATTAATTTTATAAATAACATTCCTTTTGCTGTACAAAAATGGCATTTATATATTATCTGGCATTTATTTAAGTACATTTGTGGTATATACACTTATACTAAAGTTGTAATACTATTCACTACTAGCTAAAAACAATGCTTATACATTTTTTTTGTCATTTTTAGACATAATACCGTCTTTCTTTGGTGTAATTGAGTATTTAACCTTTTTTCAGTTTCTCTGAAATATTACATTTTCTATCTCTGTATTTAAGATTAATATTTCGTTTTGAAACTCATAACTTAATCATAACTTAAATAAAAATGTATACTATTCAAAAAAAGTTATCTTTTTATATTAAAAACACATTTCTTAATACATTACATATTTATTATAAACTATCGTCTTAAATAAATGCATAGTTTAAATTTCTCTGAACTGATGTTGTCATCAACTATTTAACCATTATTAAGTGAGTTTAAAAAAAACTCTAGGCCAACAATGATCTAAAATTATAGGTAATGCTGTTTACAGCACTCACATATAAATTGTTAGCATATATATCTTACTGTATATGCATCATATTATATTTATGGATAATTTCTATCAAAATATTTATTTTAGTTTGAGAATGTGATTTGAAATTATGTAGTAAAAGCTGGGTACCTAAATGCTTCATTATCATCCTCACAACCAGTAAATTCTGGTTTAAAACAGGTATATTCTGGTTTCAAACAGATATCTTTTGATTTCAAACAAGTACATTCTGGTTTCAAACAAGTATATTCTGGTATTAAATAAGTATATTATAGTCTCAAATGGGTCTATTCTGGTCTCAAACAGGTGTATTCAATGAAGAATGAGCAAGCGAACTGCTTGTCTAAATTTTTATTGACTCATTCTTCATGTCACAATATGGGTGGGAGGATATTGACCTCCTCCAATTCTGAGTGAGACGCCTGCTGGATATAGGAGGCGGGCTACTTTCCCGTGGGCCACCCTGTATAAACTCATATCAGCGGGAACGTGGATTGCACGTCAGTAGCATCTGGTCTGGTTTGCCGGTGGCCTGGATGTTGGAGCTTTAATCCAACCAGGGATATTTACCAGATTAATTCCAAACCTTTCCTCTCCACGCAAATGTGGGTACAGATCCTCTCAATTATATGACCCTCTTACACACTAGCACGGTTAAAATATATATATAGTCCATACATGTAGTAAGACGCGTCGAAAAAAGTATTCTAGAATAAAAAAGAAAAAGCAAACATTTTTCTAAATTGTGTGGCCTGCAGCATGGGCCATCCTCTTCTGCCCTTCTCCAAGTTTGAGAATCTGATCCTTCAACTAGTTTTAGTTTGAAGCCACTACCTAGACCATTTGAACACCGAAGGGGCAATCGTTTCATTGCTTTAGTTACCAGCAATATATTATCATTATGGAATTTAAGTAATAGAAAGATACTTTTGTTTTGTTTGGATGGTAGTTGTATTGGTCAGTTGCCAACAACTTTAATCTCGGATACTATTTAATTTAGGGTGACCATAAAATATAAATATAGTTTCCAAATTGTTATTTTTTAAGGAATTTTAATTTTAAACTCGGTGAACTTTAGAGTAGGTAACTATTTGAATATTATGTATATTTTTCATATTTTAAAGACCATTAATGACTAGCCATATAATTAGTTGACTAGTATATATTTGTAGTTTTTGTACTATATAATATACTTTTGATGTATTTCGATATACATATCTCATTTCATATTACAATGGTACTAAGCTATTTTGCTTATAAAAATAATGGATAGGATAAAATACCAGTTTTTTATGTTTCCCTTTCTAATGAAAATACTGTTTAAAACTCTCTCCTGGCCTATAAGATTGATCAACTCTTGCATTCATATAGTTCTATTAATTTACATGCCACAATTTGTTATTCATTCAACACTTTTCATGGGAGTTCACCATACCACAAATTGTATAGCACCTGTTATAACTTAGTGATTTTTTTTAATCACAATTAATTTATATCAAGTTGGAAAAAAAAAACAAGTTTGGGAATATTCTTTTGACATGAAAAATGAAATAATCAAATTATTATAAACATTTTACCAATTAAGTCAAGAGGAAAAGTAGTTAAGACAACTATTTGCTTGATTGGCAAGAATTTAAAAAAAAATATGTCAACTAAACTAAGATATAATAATATGGTGATTTCACTCGGTTTTTCTCTTTAAAAAAAATTAATGTATACGTTTATAATACTTGTTTCAGATTTTTGGGAGTTGAATAAAAAAATGACAAAGTGTTTAAACTCTTTTAGGTGAGCCTTGAAAAACTGATGTACTTGACTGTGTACGCGACTTACATTCTAATTGAGAAGGAAAACTAAAATACGTTTATGAAGGCTTTAATCGGCGATGAAGGAGATGGATAAGTGCAGCAGGTTACAGAAGTGAGGTGAAGAGTTAACTGTGTGTGACAAGGATGGACAGAGTGAGAGAAAGAGAGAGAGAGAGAAGGCAAGATTGAGGTGGTATGGACATGTGGAGAGGATGTAAGAGAGGATGGGGCCAAGAGTAAGGCCCAAGGACAGGTGGATAGAGGGAGTGTGGAGGAAGAAAGATGGTGGGAGGACAGAAGTGGATCAAGAGGCTCATGTTCGACATAGACCCTGCCAGAGGCTGTACATGATGAGATGATGATGATGACATCGATATTGCATCTACTGCATGTGTTAAATATGACTAACTTACACATTAAGTACTAAAAGATATTCAACAGACATAATATTTACAAAAGGAAATAAGTGAATAGTACCGTTTATATATATATATATTTTTTACATGACCAACTCTTAAATATTTTAAATAAAATTTGTCATACTATAAATAAATAAATAAATAAATAAACATTTCCATAATTTAATTACTCACAACTAACAAAACTTATAATTGCAAACCAAAGTGTTAAAAAAAATTCAGTCATACACTTTGATATGATTCAACTCTGATATAATCACTTCATCACAGCTTTTCTTGTCCACCTCTATATCCGTATCTTCTTCATCCTCATCGTCGGCGAACTTGATGTCGTCGTCCGCGTCCATGATGTCGTAGTATTCGTTCGGACCACTGGGAGATTTCTCCACCTGTGTCTCTTTCTCACCCGGTCGATACTGGTAATGCACTTTGGCCGGGGATTCGCGAACACCGTCGACTTTCCCCAGAGAGCGTTTCCTTTTCAAAGTACCGGAATCGTTTTCATTCAGTCCCCCCTCATCAGAGATGTATAATTTCTCTCGTGACGTACCGCCACTGGTATCCATCCTGACCCTACTGTTACTTATCGTTTTGTTGGAACACCCTAGACGCCGCCCCCCTCTAGGGAGGAGCTGTGTAACTTCCTCCATCTCTATCTCATGATTGTTTTGCTCTCTATCGGATAGATCTTGTACCAATCTCAGACTGTACGGGTTCTCTCTGTCCGTCAACTCTCGCAGCTCAAGTTGCGACAGGTAAGGGTCTCTCTCCGAGGGTCGCAGCAACTCGTCGTCCTCTTCCTCCCAGCACCCTGGGGCGAAGGGGGGGATCCACACCAGGTAGGCGGGATCCATGCCGAGATAGGAGCCGGGGACCGCCCCAGCGTTGGACACGTTGTAGTCGTAGTAGTCCAGTTCGAGGTCGGTGTCCTGTCCGGTGAGGCTGAACTCGGACCCTGCCAGGAGACGCTCCAGGTTTCTCTTGTCCTTGTTTTCTTTAGGGTTGCTCCCATTCCGGCTGAGGGATTCTCGCAGACTGGTAACTGGGGAGTAGCACCCCTGAGACACATAACAACAACTTTCATGCATTTACTGGACACCAACAGGTATTTAAACAATTTAGGTTACCTAACATAAATATATTTAATAAATAAAGAACAGTTTATCTATCATTAAATGCTGTGGACAAACAATTATACCATTTATAAAAATTATCTATTAGTAATTTTGATTAAATGTATAGGAAAATTGTCGGTGACCTGGCGGTCTAGGGGTAAGGTGTCAGACTTCTATGCTGGCGGCCGGGGTTCAATTCTCGGTCCCGGCACAGATTTATCTGATTACCAAACCCTTCCTTCACCTCTGACAAGACATCTTGTGAATGTGGGGAATGCCAGGCCTCCACCGTGGTTCGGATTCCACGTTAAACTGTAGGTCCTCCATTTCATCTCACAATCACCCTACCGTTACACATTAGCGTAAGTGCGTATAACCCGAACGGGGTAGTAAGACGCGGTGCTAATAATAATAATAATAATAATATAGGAAAATTAGAGCTTATAATAGCCTTCACTTTTTAAATAACTGTTCACTCCATAACATCAAATCAACCCACCTTCACAATATCACACACACTCAGTTTTTACCTATTTCCTAAAACACGGGGTGTATATATAACACATAGTATGTATAGACCTGAGGTTCAAACAGTTGAATAATCCAAATGTCTAACATGAAAGATTCCTTAGAAAAGATTTGTTTATTGTAAAATTGATGTGCATATACCCCATTTAAATAGGTTGTGGACTATTTAACTGTTGTGAGGACTTTAAATTCTGTAAATAAAAAGAAGGGAGAATATATTTTAGAAAGGTTATTTGTGATATTCTGCTCAGGAGGCCTGAACACATCTTTGTATCGACTAACTTACAAGTTGGAAAATAGCTGGTTTTGTTTCACAGCACACTGGAGGAAACTTTATATGCCATCGAGGGGAATCGAACAGAATGGAGATCCTGTGTGTCCCCGTCAGGAGAAAGCTATTTTTGAGCCATGGCCATACAATCGTCCATTGTACTGGAAAGTTCATTCGTAATAATTGTCCTTAGACTAAATCCGAAATATGTCAGAGAACCATCCTGCATGAACTGTAGTATCCGACATCCAGTAGGGGTAGTGCCGGGTTGGTTTTGTGACCGAATTTATTCCCCCGCGGCGTTAAGGAGTGACTCTGTTGCCCCCCCCCCCCGCGATGGGAGACCGTGAACGTGTATGAAAGAGAGGTCTTAATGCCTCATATCTACTCGCACAAAATCTCTATAGGGTGCCTCCATGTTGACGGACCCTGGGAAACATCCTTTCTTGCTCAGCTGGGTGGTGACATTTAATGTCTTGTCAGGGGAGTTGGGTGGCATAATAACTGGGTGGAGATGAGGGATGGTGAGGGCCCCCACCCAACACACACTCAGAGGTTTTTAATGCGTACCTGTCTTGCCAGGGTATCTCCGTGACTTCCCCGATGAGCAACTTAAGGTTAATACTTTAGAAAACTGGAGTTATACCTATTGCTGAGTTTCTTATTTCCTTTGTGACGCTGGTGTCACTATGGAAGAGCCAAACTCCTTCCCCCAAGGGATAGGAAAAGGTGGGGGGTAGAGGGGTGGGTGTTTACAAGTTACCCAGGGGTGATGGGATCACCGACTAGTAGAGGTTGTTGGACCCAAAGTGCTCCCTGCATGTGCTAATATGGCACGGCCACACGCGAGGTCAGAGGGACCCTGTGCCTGGAGTTTGTTGTTCCCTACTGTTCTCGCCAGCAGTTCCGCCAGTTCTACATTCGGCCTTGGGTGTGGGGATCTATAAGGTCTTGTGGTATTGGGTACGGCATCACAATCCAGTTTGAGGGAATCTTTAACGTCTGACATCCATTGCCTTTAAATAAACTAAACAAGTCATTTTAAAAACATTCCACAGTCGGCATTCGTGGAAAAACATTAGGGCCTAGCCAAATATCACCAATAAAACCTGCTCAACCATCTGCTATTTCTACTGTACATGCTGGGCGTAACTAGTGCGAACTACGTGCCAACACACACGACGACTTACGGCCCTTGTGCTTGTAACGTACGTTGGTGATCGTGGTGCCGCTGACGGTCCGACTTCTGGCGTAGCTGAGGCGCCGTCCAGTCACGGACCCGGAGCTGCGGTTACTCTCAAGGTCACTTGGAGGTTCCTCTGAGGTCGTCCCCAGATCCTGCTTGTCTTTGCTGTCGAGACACAAACCGGAAAACTTGAGTGACACACTTCTAGAAGATAATACGGATCTAGGAGAGGGGAGAAAGTCTAGAGCATAACACACTTCTAGAAGTTAATACGGTACAAAAGTAGATGGAGGGACCACCCTACCATTAGGTTAACCGGAAGTTATCGTCACTTTACAATTTTCATCGCTAGCAAATGACCCACAAGTACTTTTTTTTTGAAATTTTTTCACGCTTCACCCCTAGCCCCTATTGCCCACCACCCATCACTCTCCACCACCCTTTGTGGCAGCCCTACCCAGGGCCTGTGGGGTTAACTTGTTCCAAAACCTGTACCTACGACACCCAGAGGTTGTACAATTAATGGCTACCTCGGGCTTGTGACGGTGTGGCACGTGATCAAATACCCACCAACTATACTGAGGTGGCCTTCCTCTGTAGCATTTTACATGTTACACGAGTTATAAAATCAATTCTATGGTAATATAATATCCTGGAACATTTCTAAAACATATATACCCTAACTAATAACTTTAATTCGAATAAATATTTAATATATGATTTCAGAGTACTATAAATGCACCCTGTTCCCCATGTACCCAATTTAACCCTACACGCACTCCCCCCCGACCCAAGACATACCCGGGGCTGAGCGCCATCTAACTGTTCCGTACCTCGCCGATCAACTGACCGGCCTGCCAGAGTGACTTTAACCCCCCCCCCCGGAAAGGCTATGTTCATAAATACTTCTAGTATATTCTAGGCAGAGTAAGAACGTGGTTGATGGTTCTAGTGACGTCCACCAGGTGCCAGAACATTCTAGGTCCGGGTTTGCTAGAGTGAGACGGAGACTCCATTCCTTTTCCCCTCGCCCCCCCGTCTCCTATTTCCTTTCTACCTTTCCTGGGATATTGGGAATTATGTATATAGACCGCGGAGTGGCTTTTAGAGCACTCTTGGATCATACAGACATGTAAGCTGAATATTTTTTATGTCGTTATTTTCCCGTCCGGAAAATGTACTATTTGTAGTTGTAAAGTTATAATATATGGAATATATTGTGAATAAGTTTAGTAACATTATAATATTTTCTCGTTATCTTCGCGTTGGTATAATTCGTTTTGAATTGTGTTAGTGAATTTTTGGATAGTTCCTATTGAGTAAATACATCGTTTGAAGTTAGTATGGAATATACTATAAATGATTTTTGTAACCTCAAGATATTGTCTCATCAGGAAAATATATTCTTTGTGTTATAGCATGTGTTAGTGAACATCTGTTTGTTCCTATTGAGGAAATACACCGTATAGAAGGTAGTATGCCTGGAATATGCTTCGAATAAGGTTTTGTATTAAATATCTTACCGTCAGGAAAATATATTAACATTTTCTATGTCATATCAGGGATTATATTAGATTAATTTCATTCGGTGTGAAATACGTAGTAAATTCCTTTCAGGAATAAATTATTATTATTATTATTATTATTATTATTAGCACCACGTCTTACTACCCGTTCGGGTTATACGCACTTACGCTAATTTGTAACGCTAGGGTGATTGTGAGATGAAATGGAGGACCTACAGTTTAACGTGGAATCCGAACCACGGCGGAGGCCTGGCATTCCCCTCATTCACAAGATGTCTTGTCAGAGGTGAAGGAAGGGTTTGGTAATCAAATAAAACTGTGCCGGGACCGAGGATTGAACAGGAATAATATAATTTAGTTGATTTTCGAGTAATATCTATTGGAGCATTTTGTTTTACCACCTTTTTTTTAGAACATACTTAACTGTAGAAGATTGACAAGTTAGATTTGTGGTAGAAGTTATATTTTGTCATGTCTTTTTTTTTGTACGGAATACTTCTTTGAATATTTAACCATTCTAACTTGTGTTGGTATTGGCATATTTTCATATAGGTACTTAAAGAATCTTGTAAATTTTGTAAAAAAAAAATACATCTATTTTAAAGGATACCACCACTATTTAGGATAAATCTTACCTCAGTGTTCGTATGTTGGCATGCTTGTGTGCGCGGGGCAGCTCAAACTGCGCCCTCGCAAAAGTACTGGATTTGTTTGGGCTAGAACAAACTGTGCTGCACTCTCCAGGGCTTTTCTCAGTACTACTGAGCTCTGCCAACTCCTTGGAATCTGTGTTGATAACTTCATACTCTCTGGTTAGTAAAATAAACACACAAACTTCAGTCTAAACAATTCAAGGATTCACACATTTGCTGATAAACAAAAGAGAAAATAAGTTCACATGTCAAGATCTCAATTAATAACAGGATTTCAACGTTATATTGGCTGTACTCTCAGCGCGAGTTGAAATAGTTTCAGATCTGTCCGCTCTACACCACAACGATCTACTTCACAACAAACTGAATCAACCGATCAGTACGCATGCGCAATGAAAGTAGACACGAGCTTACCATTTCATCGAGCGTGTCGACCGCCACAGCGATTTGAATTAACACGTTTAAATGAGAGGATCACGTGTTTATCTGTGTTTAGTTGTATCGCGGCTACAAAGCGCGCATTGGAAAAACAACTGTAGGACTGAAAGATCTGTTTATCTTATTGAAATCAAAACATATTTATAATCAATTATTCTAGTTTGAATCACAAATTATCATGGACCAACAGACATTTTTGTAATCATGTTAATCGCTCAATCAATAAGGTATATTATGCTCTCAATTCTCGACGAAAGTGTGAAACCTGTCTTAGACGTCGTGGAGGAGTATTTTTAAGATGGTTGACTGATATTAATGCTCACTTATAAGAACACTCAAGGTTACAGAGAGGATGGAAAATGAAAAGGCCGTGAATTGCTGGTTACATTTTTATGTATATAGTACTTTTATCTTGTTATGATTGTTAATTGTTTGACTATAGCCATGACCTTATTTGCGTGGAGGGAGATTGGGAAACATATTTAATATCAAACAAAATTTGTGTCTCAATCCATCCATCACTGGAAAACTAGACTAAATAAGCTTTTCATTTAGTCCGTGAGCTTCCAATAATCTGATCCGTAACCATTTGAGGGCATTATATTTTTCAATTATTTTTTCACTCGGGGTTAAGGAGATGGTTGGCTAAGGGATGGTAACTTTGTTCTGGTTCAATTTGTGCTCAAACTAAATAAGGTACAGCTTGTATGATGGGAATGAGCTGGTGCTCAATAAAGAAGGTCAATATTTGGTCGTCCCCAAAAGATTCTTGACTCACGGTTCGCTTTCCGCCGCGGAGATCTCTTCTTCTTCTTCTTCCTCCTCCTCCTCCTGGAGTCTCGTGTGGGCAGGTCGGGGTCGGAACCTCCTGAGAGAGATCACCTCACTAAGCAGTGTGGTGCTGGAGGCGGCACGGTGGGACAGAGTGAGAGCCAGGTTGGATCCAGAACCAGGCAAAGAGTCACACTCGTCCATGGCGGCGGCGCGCTGATACTTGTGGTACCTGAGAATAACCCACTGGTGAGCTTGTTTCATAGGATACACTAGGGAGCCTTAGGGTGCATCAGGCAAGGTAGGACTGATACGTTGACAGGATACACTAGGGAGCCTCAGGGTGCATCAGGCAAGGTAGGACTGATACTGACAGGATACACTAGGGAGCCTCAGGGTGCAATCAGGCAAGGTAGGACTGATACTGACAGGATACACTAGGGAGCCTTAGGGTGCATCAGGCAAGGTAAGACTGATACGTTGACAGGCTACACTAGGGTGCCATGGTGCATTAAGCAAACACATTTTGCCAATTTTACTCAATAGTGCCTTACAGAGATTGTATTTGCAGGCGATAATAGTTTACTCAACCATCAAAAGAATCACGCGGAAGTTCTTACCTCCAACAGCAGCGGGGTGAGGAGGGTGTTGTGAAAGGCGAGTCATAGTTATAAAGGAACTGTTAAGCTGGACCTTGGAACGAGTATCAGTGTACTGTGAAGAGTTGTATCCAATACTATTATGTGATACCGAGACCATACTTAATTCAAGATCAGTAACCCATGTTGCTGATTGGATGAACTTATAGGTTTTTGAAACCAACGACCTTTCTTTGAGGAATTTCCAGCAATGAAAAGGTATATTTGGTTGCAGTAGACTAGATATACCTTGGCAAGAGATACACAACAATGCGTGAAGTTCTAAGACCAGTGGCACAGAAGTGGGTACCTGGCCTTATTGGTGTACCCCGGACGAAGCAAGACCAATATAATCAAGGTGGGGTATGTGTTATTGATTGGACCTGATTCCACAAAAGTATTCTCTGGCCTCTTGGTATTATCTTAGGAGCTGTATCCTGGAGTATATGGGGTTGCTATGGTAGGCAAGCTAAGAACAGCTGATGGATAGTGGAACAAACCATTCCAACGTCCTCACCCGTTTAAGGTGTCTACGGTTTCAGTAGAATGGCAACAACTTGAGACTGAGACCCGATACCAGAATCCAAGTCGCCTCATGAAGAGATCAAGGTGCCTAAAATGGGGGCGTCAGGTCTAGATTTATGTAGAAACCGTGAATATAATACATTCTGTGATATTTCAATCACGATTTATAGAACGGTAATAGTTTTCATTGGTTAGAAGCTATAATCATTTGTGGGTCTGTATCAAAATATGCCAGTTAACTAATTTGGGGGTTATAATGTTGCATTTGAGAAAATAATTCCCACAGTCACAAGATGGGAGTATGTTCAAGATATATTCTCTTTGTAATCTCTCCTTACAGTTACCTTACATGTTAATATTTTATATGTGGCACAAAAAAATATTCTAGAGAGCTGTTATTTGACTAAGATGGCGGTGCTAGGAAGACATGTGTTTGTTTAGCATTAATAGAGTAATTGTGTTTGTATCTTCTTGCAAACAGTGTCAATAGAAAAATTGTGCCATTAAAGTTTATTATTATTATTATTAGCACCGCGTCTTACTATCCATTCGGGTTATACGCACTTACTCTAATGTGAAATGGTAAGGTGATTGTGAGATGAAATGAAGGACCTACAGTTTAACGTGGGATCCGAACCACGGTGGAGGCCTGGCATTCCCCACAATGTCTTGTCAGAGGTGAAGGAAGGGTTTGGTAATCAGGTAAATCTGTGCCGGGACCGAGGATTGAACCCCGGACCCCAGCACAGAAGTCTGATACCTTACCCCCTAGACCACCAGGTAACCCCATTAAAGTTAAAACGCTAGTTAGTGTTTTCCTGAATAGCAGTAGCGCTGTATCTGTGTTCCACAAAACCACGTTGTTTGATGGAACTTATGATTATTGTCAGATGCAGATAGTCAGTTAAAGCGGCATAGAAAACGGCATTAGGACTTATTTAAACACCAGACATTTAAATTTAGTTTATTTTGAAATAAAAACCTTTATATAAAGGGTATTGTAAAATGAATTGTTAATGTTTATAGAACCATGTTCATTCTGAATCGGAAATTATTTATCTGAGACACATTTTACCTTCATGTTAAAGAGTTTGTTTTGTTTTTATTAAGACAAGATGGTTAAGAGGCCTTTTACCAAGATTTCAAATATTATTTTCAACCTATTATAAATAGTAGATATGCATGGAACCTTGTGAACCAGAATCACTCCTTATCCAAAAGGGTTGTCTTACCTTAGGACATACTGTGCCACCAGGCACGCTGATACCACCAGCACAGCTGACACGAACACTATGGCAGCCATGTGCACCGCCTTGAAGCTCTGAGGGTGAACCAAGGACGTCAGCATGGGCGGCGCACGAATCGACACGTTTCTGGACGCCGGAACTGCCAACAAACATACCTAAAGGGCACTGGCACTGACAATTATTTATATGGCCGAAATTGGAACAGGGTAGAATACAATGAGGTTAAAAACGTGTCAATGGAAGTTGGAGCTGAGAGCTTTAACCAATTCACCACCGGCCATGTTTAAATGTTAAACTGACATTAATAGAGATGCCTCAATTACACCAATGTGACGTACTCAAAAGTTTATGGAAGCATCCACGTCATATAAAATATTAACTTTAAAATAACAAATATAATGTTACTAATGAATATGTATTACTTTTAATTTTCTTATTGGTAATGGATTAAACAGCCAGGCTATTATATTTGTTAGTAACGGTTATAACCGCATAGAAACATATTCTGAAAATTGAAAAATAGTATCAGGACACGGGAATCGAATCCGGCGCCTTTTGGCGTAGTGTGCCAATGCTCTAACATGTGAGGTATCTAGCCAGCATATAACCCTCTAGAGTTGAAGGTGATTGCATTATGTGATAGCTCGTGATATTAATTGATCTCTTATAAGAAGACGAAGGTTTCCGCACGTCCATTACAGACGCTGCCTTAAAATATGAGTGAAGAATGACCCTGGGCACGGGACGAATCCTGGATAGCTCAGTGGTTAGAGCGTTGACGTACTAATCCAAAGATAGGATTCCCTAGGTGCGACTCGCGTCTGCGACCTCAGACGTGGTATGATGAGTCGCAGTCGGGGAACACAGTGTTTTCCTAGATGATTATTGTTGGCCGTCAGTCGTGGGTAATTTTATGTACAGTACAGAGCTTTCCTCAGTTTGCGTGTTATTTTGTTATTTTGGAATAATGTGGATAAAAAATACTAATTTGACCGACCAACTATTCATGAAATCTCTTTCCGTGTAGACCAGCCCAATCAAACACAAAACTAAGTACAACTCTACTGAAACACATGTTTTATCGGTGGTGTGGTGTGGACGCAGACGCAATGTAGAGACGCTGGACGCGCGCTCTGGTTGCAGTCGCCTTGAAGGAATTACTGGCCACATAACAAACTATGGAAACCAGTCCGGTTGCCTCGAAGGAGCTGGCCACATAACAAACTATGGAAACCAGTCCGGTCGCCTTGAAGGAGCTGGCCACATAACAAACTATGGAAACCAGTCCGGTCATTTCGAAGGAACTGGCCACTTAACATGGCTATATTTACAGTCCCTAGGTCAAAGCATGTGAACATTGTTTTAAATTTTATCATTTATTTTTATTTTAGCAAAATCACTACCCCAAAACTTATTTATTAAACACCAAGATATGTTCAAAGATATTTCAAATAAATCGATTAGTATTATCAAAATATGTTTTATTTGAAGGTTTAAATTGGATTCTATGGTTTATAATTTAAATAAAGCACTGGGTGAAGTTATTTTATAGTATGAATTTGATATTGGATTAATTAGCCAGTATAATATTGGGAATGTATGGTATAGATATCAATAAGAAAAGGAAAAAGAAAAATGATAGTATGATAAAGATAGCAAGGTTAGGAATACAAACAGGAGTAGAGTGTGGTCCCAATGTCAAGGACCGGATCTATAAGTAAACTACTCCCTAATTTTAGAATTAGATATCTGAGACAAAAAATTCCTCGTGGGAACCCTTTGCAAACCCTAGATACCAAGGTTCAGTCCAACCGGTAAAATGGTTCCGGCTCTATGCTCTAGGCACAGACAAACCGACGGTATCCTGTTTGGGTCGAGTGGATCATGAAACGTAAATATCTATCAAAATTACCAATTCGATTACTTTGACGATCTTGAGGAAGTAAAAATTAATAGTATTTAAGTTTGTATAGAATTAGCGTAATTCAATTGAATTAAATTAATATTTTATTATATTTCTTAATATATCTACTTAATTAAACTAGCTTTTGAGTTTAAATAAATAATTCAACACAACCATATCAAAAGGCAATATTTTAGTATAGGTATTAGGAGAAATTAATTAAAATAGTTACAGGTTAGCTGGCGGTCTAGGGGTAAGGTGTCAGACTTCTGTGCTGGCGGCCGGGGTTCAATCCTCAGTCCCAGCACAGAATTATCTGATTATCAAACCCTTACTTCACCTCTGACAAGACATCTTGTGAATATGTGGGAATGCCAGGTCTCCACCGTGGTTCGGATTCCACGTTAAACTGTGGTTCCTCCATTTCATCTCACAATCACCCTACCATTAAACATGAGCGTAAGTGCGTATAACCCGAACGGGTAGTAAGACGCGGTGCTAATAATAATAATAATAAGCTAAAGCAAATACTAATTTCCTAGCTTTAACTTTCACCAAATGGGCTTTTCACCACTAAACATATCTGTGCTGATTGTGTAATAAACCAACCTGTGTTAAATTATGACTTGAGGCTATAGACCTGTTTCTATACATTACAATGACATATTCTTCCATAGTGTGGTTGCTGGTTAATTTCTTCTTAATTGTCGTGTTATCTTTACTCCATTAGCCCTTGTGTTAAATTTAGCAACTAAAATAATTTCCTCTCCCAAACAGGACAACTTGACATTTCAAACTCAAGTAAGGAAATTTATAGAATGTTTTTATTTGCTATTTTCTGCACATAAAAAAAACAGTCTTTGTTGACTCTCATTATTGGAACATTAAATTCTTAGTTTTTTTTCTAGGTTCAAGCTGGCAGCTGGTGCTCTAGATCATTAGTAGAGGCAACAGTTGCTCGAGACTCTACAAGATAATTATAGGGCTAGACAAGAATGTGAAAATGATTCGTCGCGGGCTTATCTGAGCTTCACTTTACTGCTGGAAACTTTAAGAGGGAATGTTCCTGGGTCATACCCTTCAGTGGGGGGTGGAAATAACGTTATTACAGTGACCTGGTGGTCTAGGGGTAAGGTGTTAGACTTCTATGCTGGCGGCCGGGGTTCAATCCTCGGTCCCGGCATAGATTTATCTGTTTACCAAACCCTTCCTTCACCTCTGACAAGACATCTTGTGAATGTGGGGAATCCCAGGCCTCCACCGTGGTTCGGATCCAACGTTAAACTGTAGGTCCTTCATTTCATCTCACAATCACCCTACCATTATACATTAGCGTAAGTGCGTATAACCCGAACGGGTAGTAAGACGCGGTGCTAATAATAATAATAATAATAATAATAATAATAATAATAAAAATAATAATAATTACACACTAATAAAACATCTCACCTATTTGTTGCGCATGCGCAAGAAACCCTCCCCCACACTCGATGCCGCTCGCCAACAGCTCATCAGTGAAGAACTCCAGAAGCAGAAATTGGCTGGTTGACGTCACAACCGTAGCAGTGACGTGATTGCCCGCCAGCTGCGCCACCAGCGTGGAGGACAAAGAGTCGCCGTCGCGCACCTTGAGCCACTGCGAGTCGCAGGGCAGCCGGAAGTGATCTACATTCAGTCGAACCACGTGACCAGGGTCGGCCTGGGCCGGGGAATATATACAGGTAACATTAGGACTACATACATAATAAAATGATAAGGTTGTCCATATTTTAAGACGCTTAAAAAGTATCTCATACGTCTCAGGGCAGATCTACATAATAATAATAATAATAATAATAATAATAATAATAATAATAATAATAGTTATTACGTGGAAAGTATCGCAGCTTACTCCAAAGATTATTCGGTAACTCATCCATTGGTTTACCGTAAACATTCAATATAGGCCTAATTTCTGTTTGTTCAATAAATATTTTACTTGCAAAAGTGGGCACGCGGAATATGTAGTCCGATTTTCATGGGAAAAGCCTTTTAAAAGATGTATTGATAGCATTTTAATATATTATCAGCATTATTTAATAGCTGGTGTTGATAATGCAATGGACTAAATAAATTAACCCGTTACAAGAGGACCCCATCTCATCGCTGTAATCTTCCCGCTAAAAGTCTACTGACATCACATCAGTTATGTACTTTATATTTCTCAGTGTGAGTGAAATATTATATTCTATTTTTAATTTTCGGAATGCTAAGACTACTCCAAAAAGCAAGACATCAATCAACATCGACAGTGACTACGAACTGCTGAGACACGTCCAAGAAAAATTGTGGCCGTGGCTAAGAAGATAGAAAAGGAACTTGTGTCGATGTAACCTGTATGAGCCAGAAAGTGCGTCCAGGACAGCTGTGGGAGGACGTGGCGAGCAGTCTTCTCGGTTTGACGGCACCCAGGTGGACGACACACCCGCATCTGCAGCCCGGACCCACCTCGGCCCTCACGTCGGGTCTCTCGGAGATGACGCCTCCTTCATTAAGCGTGTGGCTGACGGGATAGAGACATTCCCACTGGCTGCCCCTGTAGCCTGTGTCTACACCTCCCCCGCAACGCTCCGTCTGCAATGCCGCGCCCTGTCCACACACAACACTCCATAGGATGATAATCATAAGGTGACCCCTCTCCCAACCCACCCACCATCTCTATTGTAGGAACCTGGATTCATACACTAAGGAACTTCATCATCATCAACAACAACAGTTTAAAACCCTGTGGCGGGGTCAGATTAATAAAAAATACCTCCATCTTCCTCTATCTTTCCACCATTCTTTAATTGATTCAATTTTTCTCCTCTCACTTGAACTCTTTTTGTTATTTGCTTCTTTCATCTCTTTCTTGGCCACCCTAAAAGTCTTTTTTCTTCATATTTAATATCTATAGTTTTTTTTGGTAAACTTCTCCTTCTCTATCTTCATTACATGCTCCCCCTCGCTTCCTCTACCATCTCATGTACTCCCTGTACCACCGCTCTTTACTGGATAACTTCATTCCTAATCTTGTTTCTTCTCGTGAATGCTAACATGCTCTTCACAAACTTCATTCCCCTGGACCCTCGTTTTTCTAGTCTACAAAGCTGTCTCAAGCTGGTTCTATCCAGTCCACCTCATTACACCCTGTTCTTACCTTGAGCTGGTTCTATCCAGTCCACCTCATTACACCCTGTTCTTACCTTGAGCTGGTTCTATCCAGTCCACCTCATTACACCCTGTTCTTACCTTGAGCTGGTTCTATCCAGTCCACCTCATTACACCCTGTTCTTACCTTGAGCTGGTTCTATCCAGTCCACCTCATTACACCCTGTTCTTACCTTGAGCTGGTTCTATCCAGTCCACCTCATTACACCCTGTTCTTACCTTGAGCTGGTTCTATCCAGTCCACCTCATTACACCCTGTTCTTACCTTGAGCTGGTTCTATCCAGTCCACCTCATTACACCCTGTTCTTACCTTGAGCTGGTTCTATCCAGTCCACCTCATTACACCCTGTTCTTACCTTGAGCTGGTTCTATCCAGTCCACCTCATTACACCCTGTTCTTACCTTGAGCTGGTTCTATCCAGTCCACCTCATTACACCCTGTTCTTACCTTGAGCTGGTTCTATCCAGTCCACCTCATTACACCCGGTTACTACCTTGAGCTGGTTCTATCCAGTCCACCTCATTACACCCGGTTACTACCTTGAGCTAGTTATATCCAGTCCACCTCATTACACCCGGTTCCTACCTTGAGCTAGTTATATCCAGTCCACCTCATTACACCCGGTTACTACCTTGAGCTTGTTCTATCCAGTCCACCTCATTACAACCGGTTCCTACCTTGAGCTAGTTATATCCAGTCCACCTCATTACAACTTGTTCCTACCTTGAGCTGGTTCTATCCAGTCCACCTCATTACACCCGGTTCCTACCTTGAGCTTGTTCTATCCAGTCCACCTCATTACAACTTGTACCTACCTTGAGCTAGTTCTATCCAGTCCGCCTCATTACACCCAGTTCCTGCCTTGAGCTAGTTCTATCCAGTCCACCTCATTACAACTTGTACCAATCTTGAGCTAGTTCCATCCAGTCCACCTTACTACCCCCTATCTCTTTCAGGTCCATTCTAATCTTATCCTCTCATATGCCTCTAGGTCTTCCTAATGGTCTCTTACCATTAGGTTTACAAGACATTACTTTAGACTTGGTTAAAGTTTACGTATTTCGCGCTACATGTATTGTCCACCGTAATCTGGAAGATTCTACCAACTTAACAATATTTGATGATGATTACAGGAAAAGTAACTCGTCATTATGCAACCGCCTTCACTATCCTCTATGTCAATCTTTTTTTTTATATTAAATATCTACCGGAGCACTTTGTTTTCGAACCTGTTATTGTTTTATTCTGAATCTTATTTTTCTTGACAACAGGTTAGATGTTAACAACTTACTGACCGAGTACTAACATATATTTCTCAACGGATCCCCCTACACCCTTAATTCTCCTCTTAATATCATAACTATTTTATGTAGTATTTAATTAAATTATAAATTTTTAAAGATTTGTTTCTAAACTTATTTTGTTAAATTTGTTTTTTTAACATGAATATATTATTAGAATAGGAATTAATACTAAACAGGGTTCACAGTTAAAACTGCGTACTTTATTTTGTATAAAATGTTTGGGGCACATTGGAAGTTGCATACATTTGCTATAACAATATTTTTTTTCTTATTAGTGTCATTGTGGTTCATAAGTTGACCACAATCGATTTAAGGACAGCAGTAAATATAAAATCATCAAAATAATAATAGGCCCATAATAATAATAATAATAATAATTATTATTATTATTACTATAGGTCTACTATTATATTTTATGTTTATTTTAGTGTGATCAACAATAATTGCATTTGTGCAGAGCTAGGTTAAATTTCATTGCTCTAAATCTAATATTTTATATAGATAGTAGTAAAACTATAATTCAATATAATTTTCATATAGCTGCTAATAGTTTTAATTTATTAACAAACAAAACATATAAGTCCAGACTAGATCCATAAGGGAATGTGGTCAGTTATTTATTAATTAGGGTTATCACTATTTTTCTTTTTCTAAAAATTATCGGCCTATTTCATCAATACAAAAGTTCCCAATAAATCAAAAGAAAGGTTTAGTTTAGATAAATTTTGAATTTATAACTTTTACCTAATACAAATGGTTTTACCAATTAAAGGGTTAAATATAGGTGTGGAGTAATACCTGACAAAACTTAGCTCCGTATCTTGGAGGCGGCGAGTCACAAAAGCGGTATCTGTTGCGTGTTCCTCCGCCACAAGAAGTAGAGCACTGTGTCCACGAGCTCCAACTGCCCCAACCTCCAGAATCAGAGTCTAGAAACATTAATTAAAAATTATTATTATTTAGAAAACTATTCATATAATATATTTGTTAGACACGCGTCTTACCACATGTTCGGGTTACACTTAAAACTATGTGCTAATTACGTTAGTAAATTAGGGATGAGGAAGATTTAATTTAAAGGAAGTGTACCAGCATTTGAGTTGAGGGAGAATGGAAAAAACATTAAGGAAAAACCACCATCAGATGACTCAACCGGGATATGAACTCCAATATTCCTTTCAATGGCAGTCTAATCCAACACGAGAGTGACACCTTAGAGCATGCTTCCACTGAAGCAGGCTATATAATTATTATTAAGCTTATTAGTTTATCTAAGAGATAAATCCAACAGACTAAAATATTCTGTTTTAACAAGATATGAACTAGTTAGACATAACTATAATTGAGGACACATGAGCTAAAAATTCAATAAGTATTGGTTAAATTAAGGATCACCATTCTCACAGCTGGAACTGTCCTACTAATTACCGCCATTGACATAATTAAATATTTGTATTAATTTTCCTAGAATTCCATCCAGTTAATCAAGATCTCCCTCCCCATCACATCTTGTTTAGTAGTTAAATGTAGTAGAGTTGAGTAGAGTAAAAAGGCCACTGCTGGGCCACATTTTCAAGACGATGTTGCCAGATCTACGCCCTGCCCAGTCGAAGAGTGTTGCCACGTCTACGACTCCCCCCCCCCC